>PITA01005233.1:0-113077 GCA_004023965.1 Spilogale gracilis | reverse complement strand
TTGGGTGTTGAGTTTGAGTAGTTCTTTATAGATCTTGGATACCAGCCCTTTGTCTGTAGTGTCATTTGCAAATATCTTCTCCCATTCTGTGGGTTGCCTCTTTGTTTTGTTGACTGTTTCCTTTGCTGTACAGAAGCTTTTTATTTTGATGAAGTCCCAGAAGTTCATTTTCGCTTTTGTCTCCTTTGCCTTTGGGTATTCATTTTCTTTTAAGACAATATTTAAAGGATAATATAGAATGTGGGTCAAAATTAATATAGAAAATATCTTAATATTTATCATAGCAAAATATTAGGAAAAATTAAATACCCAACAGTAGGGGAGATTTCTGTGCCTCCCCTAAATATTAACTGAATATTATATAGTCATTCGAATTATATTCTCAAAAAGTATATTTTCAAAAATGAATGAAATTGGAAAGTGCACACGAGATAGTAAACCACGGTATTAAACTTAAAAAGCAGGACATATAAACTATATATATTATGTTACCCTATTACAGGTGCTTCTAATTTTTGAAATATGTTTACCAAATTAAAAGAAGGAGCACATATTCCTTTTGTGAAAGTGGAAAATAAACAAAACCAAAAATTCTTTAAAAAACTGGCAGGTAACACCCGGCCCACCATCCGCCAAATAAAAACCTAACCAAAAAATGTATAAGATCCAAATGAACACAATGTAAAGGAAACTAGAGAGTAATCTGAGGAATATGTAAAGAATTCTTCCAAAGGGCATGTCACATGAGAGTGGAGAGAAAATAGAAAAAAAAAAAGATCACTGACTTTACCTAAAAAATCACAATAAATCAGAATAGCTAAGATTTATTGAGTCCATATAATGTACCAAGCATTATCTAATTTAATCCTTACATAAATCTTACAAGAGAAATTTTATCATTAGTTCTGCTTTACTTACGAATTTACTAAACCACAGAGAGCTTAAATAATATAACCAAGGTCACACACATGAAACGTCCAGGTTCAAACACAGAATCTTGTCCACTGTTGTTATCGCCTCAATGCTTGGGAAGTTTGATTCCGAAAGGGAAAGAAGCACTGAATTTTGGTTTAAAAAGATGGTTAAAAAAAAAAAGGATGGTAGAGTTAGGGTTCTTTACCCCCTCTGATACTGGGACATTTGGGTATATTTAAAGTCAGTAGAAAAGGAATCTGCCCAGAGGGAGAAATGAAAGAATGATGTTAAACAAGAAGAGTGTTTCGCTAGCATCCACTAAGCATCCACTTCTACTGCTACCAGTAGAGACAGAGGCAGGGCAGCTTCTTTGACACTACCCACAAGCAGTGTCCTGAGGGTCACTCATGGCACCTGGGAGAGGAGCTAGACCTCAGTGTGATCTTCTTGACAAAGTGGGAAAAAAAAGTCATTCAGTGAAAGTGAGCATCAAGGAGTGGGAACAAGGGATAAAGAGTGCAGAGGAGGTTTGGAAGAGTAACCCTAAGGGGTAAGCCAAGTTTTAAGCCAGACTGCTATAGGCACATTTGTGGCCAGCCCTGCTTGGTTGGTAGACTCCCTCTAGGAGCACCCTTTGGGCTACAAGCAGGGCCCACAGAAAGGAGCAGTGGAGGTGACAGAAGGAGTTCAAGAACCAGGGGAGCCTGTGTGACTGCCTACACTGGGGAGGTACACCTGGGGGAGTCCAGTGTGGTCAGAGCAAACAAGCTTAAGGGAGCAGGGTTGGCCGGGGAGGGGCGTGCCTTTTGTAATAGAGATCAGAGGAAGCGGGTTTGGACACACTGCTGCAGCCCTGCTTGCTGTTGAAATGCATGGTGACAGGTTCCAAAGTGTGACAGTGGGTTCAGGATCTCTCACTAGACATTCAAAGGGAGGCGTTAACTCGGGATGACAGCAGAGGGCAGGGTGGATAAAGGGAGAGCAACATTACAGAGACACTGAATAGATTCTGTGAGTGATTCCTGCAAAGAGGTGGAGAGGGGTGTAGCGAATGGGTGGACTAGGAGGAGAGGACAGAACCAGGACAGATGGTGCGATGACAGTTGTTGAGCCATAGATACAAGGATACAAGGGGCTCCGAGGGCTAGATGGCATATAGGAACAAAGAGAAGGATGACCCTTCTCCTCTCCCCATTAGAATGGGAAGAGACAGAGATGTACTAATTTATAGCACATCTTTCATGTCAGGCACAAGAGGCTCAATAAATATTAACCAATTAATTTAACTCAATTAATATTAATTTTAACCTTAATATTAACTAAAACCCCATTTTACAGATGAGGAAATTGAGACTTAGGCTAGGTAATTTGCCCAAGCCCCTCTATTGTATGTGGTAGAGAAGAAGTTTGTCAGATTCTTCAGCTACTAAGCCCATAGTGTTTCTGGTAGTAATCTTGGTGAAGCCCCCAGGACAGAGTAGATAGGAACCGCCCTCCTCTCTCCCTGCCCCAGTCCCCCACAGTGGTAGAGAAAGCAGACTGAGATGCCTGAATGTAGCTTTTGCTCCTCTGGCCACCGAGCTTCACTGAGGAGGGAGGGAGAATCCTGATAGGTGTCATGGGCTCAGGGGTGAAGATGTGGAAAGAAAGGCCAAGTAGAGAAGGATCATGGCTCTCCAAGATGCGTCATGTCTAGACAGTCACACTGCCCTGATGTTTCAGCCTCACGAGAGATGGATGATAACAGAAACCCAGAGCTCTTGCTTTCTCCTAGATCTGTGGTTAGTCTGCCATGGTACTAGTAAAGAAATCACTGGGTGGTCTGACTCTACCATTTGCTTCATTTCTCCTTTGGATGACTGCCAGAAGATTGAGGGACTCTTCAAGCATGCCGCTGAGCAAAGCAGGGAGAGCAGGAGCAGGGGAGATGAGGGCATTTAAATACCTTGACTCTGTCTCTTCTCCCATCCAGGGAAGAGCTGTCATGAACAGAGCCACCAAGCGATGTCTGGAGATAAGGAAAGACACTTCGGGCATCTATGTGCCTGTGCTCCGGAACTGCACCACACAAGCATGGACGATACAGTATACCATGCGAAACTGGGGGCCAAACTAACATCCAGGGATCCTCAGAGAGCCTTGGTTTGGGATACCAGTTCCTGCCACTGGAATGGCTTCTACTCCTAATGCTGCTCGAAGTGGGAGAGGGTGAGAACAAGAAAGTATGGGTGTATGTTTGCTGTGACTTTGGCCTGCAACACACAGGCTGTGGGGAGATGAGGTCCATGTATGTGTCAAGATGTCTAGGTTGGAGATGGGTGAGGAAACTCTCCCAACTTCCCTTGGAAAGTCATGATATAGATCAAATGCCATTATTGGAAACTCCTTGAAATAAGCACCATTAGCTGGCTGCTATGTGGGGATGGAATTAGAAGGGTGGAAGTCTATCATTGACTTCTGCCAACACTGTTTAGTCTTCATGCCTGACAACTATTGTTGCCATCTGCCCCACACATCCTCCCCTAGACCATCTGCTCAGAGACTCTCCAGACATCCAGGGGCTACTCTATAGGAGAAGCTGGGTCATCATTGGGCTAGCAGCATGACAATGATTCAGGTGATACCAGCTCCCTGAAGGTGTGTTGCCCCTGCTGTTTCCCTTTCCTGAACTGTCCTGAAAGATGCAGCAAATAGACAAGTAATCTTTAAAAATTCCTGCAGCATCCCCCCACAGCAGTTTTATTTGGATTACCCAATCTCTGTCATACCAAAAAGATTCTGGAGGCTGAGGGTAGGAGAGAACGTGTCTCCACTAATCCCAGCTCTGCATAGTGCATGGTAGAAAAGTCCAAGTCCACCAGTCTTTAAGTAGCTTATAACACTTAATAGACTTTATTGCCTATTTCCTTCTATTCTTCTTGCAAATTATGGAGAAATTGAGGCTTGAAAAGAAGGAACTATAGGCACAGACTTAAAACCAAGGGTCCGGGGCACCTGAGTGGCTCAGTTGGTTGGGCAACTGCCTTCGGCTCAGGACATGATTCCGGAGACCTGGGATCGAGCCCCACATCGGGCTCCCTGCTCGGCCGGAAGCCTGCTTCTCCCTCTCTCACCCCCCCGCTTGTGTTCCCTCTCTGGCTGTTTCTCTCTGTCAAAATAAATAAAATCTTAAAAACAACAACAACAACAAAAAAAAAACCAAGGGTCCTTACTGCTGTCTGCTGGATAAGTCCTCTCCCTTAGTTGGTGAATTGGGAAGTTAGGTCTTGGGATGCTAATTTCATCAAGGTCCTGGCGGTTGGTGGAAGTGGGCACCATGATAGGAATGATAGGAGAGGAGGTAGGATGTTGTATGTGTATGTTGTTTTGTGGGCTCACCTTTCAAGGATGTGCAAACTGGTCCCTTCTTAGGAGGGTCACCTTTTCCTTTTAGTTATATGTCTGTGCTACTTGGGTATGATTCTGGGAATAACTAGGCTTCCTTTAGGCATTAGGTAGACAAGACACTGATAATTTAATACAGAATTAAATCAGCTAATTTTTTTAAAAGTGCATAAGTCAGAAGTATACAGCTTGATAAAATCTTCACAGGGGCACCTGGGTGGCTCAGTGGGTTAAAGCCTCTGCTTTTGGCTCATGTCATGGTCTCAGGGTCCTGGGATCCAGGCTCGCATTGGGCTCTCTGCTTAGCAGGGATCCCGCTTCCTCCTCCCTCTCTGCCTGCCTCTCTGCCTGCCTGTGATCTCTCTGTCAAATAAATAAATAAATAAATAAATAAATAAATAAATAAATAAATAAATAAATAAAATCTTTAAAAAAATAGCTTCACAGTGACCAAATCCCTATGAAGAACTAAAACAGTACCATAAATCAGATCCTATGATGAAAAAAATTAAGGAACACGATAAATATTAAGCAAATGTATAATTTTGTTTCATCATAGCAAATTGAAGGGAAAATGCAATTTATAGCAAAGTTTGATTCTAAAAAAGCTTGTACTCAATAGAAAGATGGATAAAAAATGGGCAATATCCTTAAATATATGACAATATGCTTAATCTGTCAGAGAAATGCAAGTTAAAATGAACCTGAGATAAATTTTTACTTAAATAGGTGAAAATTAAAAAGTACAACAATCATTCTGTTAGCAAGGTTGTGGGAAACAGGTAATCTCATATTTTGATGGTAGGGATGAAAACTGATACAACCATTTTGGTGGGATATTTGGCAGTATTTAAAAATACTGTAGGGGCACCTGGGTGCTCAGTTAGTTGAGTGTCTGACTTTTGATTTCAGCTCAGGTCATGATCTCAGGATGCTGAGACCAAGCCTAAGGTCAGGCTCCATTCTCAGTAGGGAATCTGCTTGAGATTCTCTTTCTTTTTGACCCTGCCCCCCACTCATGCACATGAATGTGTACTCTCAAATAAATAAATAACTCTTAAAAATATACTATATGTGGGGTGCCTGGGTGGCTCAGTTGGTTAAGCGACTGCCTTTGGCTCAGGTCATGATCCCGGAGACCAGGGATCGAGCCCCATGTCGGGCTTCCTGCTGGGCAGGAGGCCTGCTTCTGCCTCTCTCACTCCCCCTGCTTGTGTTTCCTCTCTGGCTGTGTTTCTCTCTGTCAAATAAATAAATAAAATCTTTTTAAAAAAATATACTATACATGCGTTTTCTTTTTGGTACAATTCTATCTTGAGAAATTCACACCTCCAAAAAATAAGAAAATACTTATGTGTAAAAGAATTATTTGCAGTATTAAATTTAATTGTAAAATGTTGGAAATGAACTATAACATTCAAACATCAGCAAGTGGTTGAATATGTCCATGCAATGGAATACTATGCAGCTATGGAAAAGAACTAGGAACATTTCTTTGAACTAATACAGAATGATTTCCAGTGTGAAAGAAATGAATATCATATTTATAGCTTCCACTTTTTAAGTAAGAGATAAAAGATAAATTATATATATATGTATCTGTTTATTTCTGCAAAATGAAACATAAGGATAAACCAGAAACTAATGAGATAGTTACTTATGGGTGGTATTGGTTGGGAATAGCATGGAAAATATTGAGGATGAACTGTGGGGAGAATGTCATTTCTCAAAATATACATTTTTTCTGTAATTTAGACTTTTAGAATCATGTTATGTTTCATATGTTCAAACATAATACACAAACCCAACAAGGATAAAGGGAAACCCAAAAGGGTGTGCAATCATAAACAAGAGAACTACTTATGTTTCTGCATTTTACACACTCATTCTGAGCACACTCAGAATCCAGCATGCAGATCTTGGTTTCTGAGTATTTTCCAGTAAAAGGAATTAGGGCTCCTTGGAGAAATAGCTGATTTTAGGGTCAGGTCCTAGGACATTTTTGTGCACTAGAAAATAAGGAAATCCTCCAAGAGTGATGGGGACATGTCACAATCTATAGCAGCCAGATCCAAGGGGTTCTCACTGGCCAAATCTGGGACAATTTGAGCATTAAAATAAAAAATGCTTTTATTATATAGATTAAAAGTCATAGAATAAAATAAGAATCCATGAACTCATACCCATGAAGGAGTAGATGGATAGATAGATGAATGAATGCACAGAAAGAAGAGAACGCTCTTTCTTAAAGTAGACTTCAAATTAAAAAATATAGGAAGAAATCTGGAATTAGAAAATTATTTGAGAACCCTTGGTTAAAATTGTTTCAGGCAAGAATCTTAAATGGACGTGTAAATTAATGGGTGACGAGAAACAGAATACATAAATAGTATCAAAGTAACCCTCCAGAAGATATTTGTTAACTACAAAGGAAAAACTGTAATTTTGTGGTGGAGAAATCTGACAGACACCATCTTAACCGAGTAATCAATATTAATATCACCAGTTACAGGACAAGTGGATATCACATGCCTTCTGATAAGATACACCCGGAAGATACAATGTCATTTCCAATAGTGCTCTTGCCCCCAATACAGAACATGAATCTATAATTTTGAAGAAACAATTAAGCCCAAATCAAGGAATATCCTTCAAAATGGTCTGTATACTTCAAAAAGTCAAAGTGATGAAAGACAAAGAAAGACTGAGAAACTTTCCCAGACTAAAGGAGACAAAGAGTCTCGACAGCTAAATGTCCTGGATCGGAATCTGGGCCTGAGGGGAAATTAGCTTTCCTTTGGTTATAAAGAACAGCAGTAGACAACTGATGAAATTTAAATAAAGTTTGTTGATCAGATAACAGTACTGTATCAGTGTTATTTTCCTGATTTTGATCACTGTATCCTGCTTATATAAGAATATAAGAGAATGTCCTTGATTTTACAAAATATTCTATAGATGGAGTGGGGGAGAGGCATTATCTTTGAGATTATAGATATTATATTATATGTAACCTCCTTAGCAAAGAGACCTAGGCAAAAAGTCAAGTTTATGACAAGTTAAGAAATGGGTATAGTTTATTTTCCTTCTTTCTCTAACAAGTCATGATGGCTAGGTCAGGACTTACGTTTTCCAAGCACTTTGTCAATCTCCTTCCATTCTTTAAAGGTTCATCATGAGATACTAAATGAGGCCGGTGACTTCTGTTTCCAAAACATTCCTTAGCTGAGACAAAATTGAAAAATATGGGATGTGTTTCCTATTTTTACAGGTGCCTTGTCCTGGGGTTGGTAGCAACCCCCAGGTTCTAATTAGTCTCCTCTCATGAAGCCTCCTGTGTCTCATTCCAGAGAGCTTGCTGGTAGGTTTTCCCATTGGGCCTACAGCACATCTTTTATTTTTTTAATATTTTATTTATTTATTTGACAGAGAGATCACAAGTAGGCAGAAAGGCAGGCAGAGAGAGAGGAGGAAGCAGGATCCCAGCTAAGCAGAGAGCCCAATGCAGGCCTTGATCCCAGGACCCTGCAATCATGACCTGACCTGAAGGCAGAGGCTTAACTCCCTGAGTCAAGCAGGTGCCCATGGGCCTATAGCACATCTTGATTAGTATTCCATATGAGAATTTTTTCCTAGCAGTGCTCTGGAAAGTTCTTCATTTTTTCATATTTTAAGTTTCAAGAAAAATGAGTTGAAAAATTGGGAAGACAAGAAAGAGACCTATAATTCTGCAATAATTAAAGCTTAGCCAGTAACACAGAGATGTTATTGGTTTGAAGGAACCCATGACATCCAATGGAATGCAGGAACAAGAAATACTGAGACAAAGTCCAAGGTTAAGAGTATATTTTTGGAAACCAGGACAGGAGTGTGCAGAATAAAAGACGGCCACAGTCTAATCAGTTGGTCATGCATACAGCAATAGCCATGATGTAAGTGCATATGTGACCTATTTGTCTCTACTGGTGAGGAATTCTTGTAAATAAAAATACATATTAAGTTTTCATGCATAGTGTACTTCAAACAAATCTTATGGCATTGCAATGAATAACAAGTTTGGGAAGCAAAATATGTTCTTAAATTGGCAATTTCAACATATAACCTAGTTAACCTCTCACCAGGAGTCCCAAATGTTACATTATTTGAATACTTCAAATTTCATGTAATGTTGGCTGGCACCATGTAGGGTTTGAATATTTACTATAGCCTGTAGTTTTTGTAAATATTACTAAGTTTAATATTTCTAATTTACTAATCAACTTTTATAAATACACAATAGCAAGTGAAGAGTATAACTAACTTTAGAAATATTAAAGAATAACTTATGACTTGAGGGCATTTATAAAATTTCCTGAGAGTTCTGATTTTTCCCCTGAATCCTGAAGATAATATCTGTTGGGAAATTGTTGGGAACACTACCCTAACATTACTGAAACCTACTGTGGGTGGTCTCTGTCAAATTATTGCTCAGGGTTCTCCATGAAACAATCAATCAAAGGGGTTTCTTTTAGTTTTTTTGTTGTTAGTTTTTTTTTTTTTACTAACATTTATGTGCTATTTGTTTCAGGGGTACAGGTCTGTGAATCATCAGTTGTACACAATTCACAGCACTCATCATAGCACATACACTTCCCAATGTCCATAACCCAGCTACCCTATCTCACCACCCCCTCTAGAAACCCTCAGTTTGTTTCCTGAGATTAAGAGTCTCTTACAGTTCATCTCCAGTCCCATCTTTTCATTTTTCCTTCCCTTCCCCCCATGAACCCTCACCCTGCATCCCAAATTCCTCATATTAGAGAGATCATATGATAATATTTGATGATTGACTTATTTTGCATAGCATAATACCCTCCAGTTTGATCCATGTCATTGCAAATAGCAAGATTTCATTTTTTGATGGCTGCATAATATTCCATTATATATAATATATATTTATTATATATATAATATATATATATATTTGATGACTGCTTCAAGATATACCACATCTTCTTTATCCATTCATCTATTGATGGACATCTAGGCTATGTCCATAGTCTGGCTATTGTGGACATTGCTCCTATAAGCATTCAGGTGCACGTGCCCCTTCGGATCACTCCATTTGTAACTTTAGGGTAAATACCCAATACTGCAATTCTTGGGTTTCAACTTTTTGAGGAACTTCCATCCTGTTTTACAGAGTGGCTATACCAGCTTGCATTCCCATTAACAATGTAGGAAGGTTCCCCTTTCTCCTCATCCTCGCCTACACCTGTCATTTCCTGACTGGTTTCTTATAGTTAGCCATTCTGACTGGTCTGAGGTGGTATCTCACAATGGTTTTGATTTGTATTCCCTGATGCCAAGTGATGTTGAACACTTTTTCATGTGTATGTTGGCCATTGGATGTCTTCTTTGCAGAAACATCTGTTCCTATCTTCTGCCCATTTCTTCTTTTTTTTTTTTTTTTGGTTTTATTTATTTCTTCCCACTTCTTGATTGGAATGTTAGTTCTTTGGGTGTTGAGTTTGAGAAGTTCTTTGTAGATTTTGGATATAGCCCTTTATCTGGTATGTTATTTGAAAATATTTCTTCCCATTCTATCATCTATCTTTTGGTTTTGTTGACTGTTTCCTTTGCTGTGCAGAACTTCTTGATCTTGATGATTGACTGGGCTCTTTAGTCTGTTCCATTGATCTATGTGTCCATTTTTGTGCTAGTACCATGCTGTCTTGATGATTAGAGCTTTGTAACAGAGCTTGAAGTCTGGAATTGTGATGCTGCCAACTTTGGTTTTCTTTTTCAAAATTTCTCTGGCTATTTGAGTTCTTTTCTGGTTTCATATACATTTTAGGATTATTTGTTCCATTTCTTTGAAAAAATGATGGCATTTTGATAGGAGTTGCATTAAGTGTGTAGATTGATTTAGATAGCATAGACATTTTCACTATATTTGTTCTTCCAATCCATGAGCATGGAATGTTTTTCCATTTCTTTGTGTCTTCCTCAATTTTTTTCATGAGTAATTTATAGTTTTCTGAGTACAGATTCTTTGCCTCTTTGGTCAGGTTTATTCCTAGGTATCTTATGGTTTGGGGTACAATTATAAATGGGATGAACTCCTTAATTTCTCTTTCTTCTGTCTTGCTGTTGGGGTATAGAAATGCAACTGATTTCTGTGCATTGATTTTATTTCCTGGCACTTTACCAAGTTCCTGTATGAGTTCTAACAGTTCTGGAGTGGAATCTTTGGGTTTTCCACATAAAGTACCATACCATCTCTAAGGAGTGAGAGTTTTGACTTCTTTGCTGATTTGGATGTGCTTTATTTCTTTTTGTTGTCCGATTGGTGAGGCTAGGACTACTAGTACTATGTTGAATAGTAGTGGTGATAGTGGACAGCCCTACTATGTTCCTGACCTTAGGGGGAAAGCTCTCAATTTTTCCCCATGGAGAATTATATTTGCTGTGGGATTTTCATAGATGACTTTTAGGATTTTGAGGTATGTACCCTCTATCCCTACACTGTGAAGAGTTTTGATCAGGAAGGATGCTGTACTTTGTCACATGCTTTTTCAGCACCTTTGAAAGGATCCTATGGCTCTTGTTCTTTCTTTTATTATCACATTGACTGATTTGTGGATGTTGAACCAACCTCACAACCCAGGAATAAATAGTACTTGGTCATGGGGAATAAACCTTTTAATGTACTGTTGGATCCTATTGGCTAGTATTTTGGTGAGAATTTTTGCATCCATGTTCATCAAGGATATTGGTCTGTAATTCTCCTTTTTGATGGGGTCTTTGGTTTGGGGATCAAGGCAATGCTGGCCTCATAAAATGAGTTTGGAAATTTTCCTTCCATTTCTATTTTTTGGAACAGTTTCAGGAATATAGGTATTATGTTTGGTAGAACTCCCCTGGGAAACCGTCTGGCTCTGGGCTCTTGTTTGTTGGGAGATTTTTGATGACTGCTTCAATCTCCTTACTGGTTATGGGTCTGTTCAGGTTTTCTATTTCTTCCTGGTTCAGTTTTGGTAGTTTATGTCTCTAGGAATGCATCCATTTCTCCCAGATTGTCAAATTTGCTGGTGTATAGTTGCTCATAATATGTTCTTATAATTGTTTGTATTTCTTTGGTGTTGGTTGTGATCTCTCCTCCTTATTCATGATTTTATTAATTTGGGTCCTTTCTCCTTTCTTTTTGAGAAGTCTGGCTAGGGGTTTATCAGTCTTGTTAATTCTTTCACGAACCAGCTCTTAGTTTCATCGATTTGTTCTATTGTTCTTTTGATTTCTATTTCATTGATTTCTGCTCTGATCTTTATTATTTCTCTTCTCCTGCTTGGTTTAGGCTTTCTTTGTTGTTCTTTCTCCAGCTCCTTTAGGTGTAGGGTTAGGTTGTGTACTTGAGACCTTTCATGTTTCTTGAGAAAGGCTTGTATAGCTATATACTTTCCTCTGAGGACTGCCTTTGCTGTGTCCCAAAGATTTGAACAGTTGTGTTTTCATTTTCATTTGTTTCCATGAAATTTTTTAGTTCTTCTTTAATTTCCTGGTTGACCCATTCATTCTTTAGTAGGATACTCTTAACCCTCCATTTATTTGTGTTCTTTCCAATTTTCCTTTTGTGGTTGTGTTCTAGTTTCAAAGCATTGTGGTCTGAAAATATGCAGGGAATGATCCCAATCTTTGATACCAGTTGAGACCTGATTTGTAACCCATGTGATGTATTCTGGAGAATGTTCCATGTGCACTAGAGAAGAATGTGTATTCTGTTGCTTTGGGATGGAATGTTCTGAATAGATCTGTGATGTCCATCTGATCCAGTGTGTCATTTAAAGCCTTTATTTCCTTGTTGATCTTTTGCTTAGGTGAGGGGGGTGTTAAAGTTCCCTAATATTATCGTATTCCTGTCAATGTGTTTCTTTGATTTAGTTATTAATTGGTTTATATAATTGGCTGTTCCCATGTTAGGGGCATAGATATTTAAAATTGTTAGATCTTCTTGTTGGACAGACCCTTTAAGTGTGATATAGTGTCCTTACTTATCTCTTATTATATTCTTTGGCTTAAAATCTAATGTGTCTGATATAAGGATTACCACCCCAGCTTTCTTTTGATGTTCATTAGCATGGTAATTGTTTTCCCAGTCCCCTCACTTTAAATCTGGAGGTTTCTTTGTGACTAAAAAATGAGTTTTCTGAAGACAGTGTGTTGATGGGTCTTGTTTTTTTTTTTTTAATTCATTCTGATACCCTGTGTCTTTGATTGTGGCATTTAGCCCATTTACATTCAGAGTAACTATTGAAAGATATGAATTTAGTGCCATTGTATTGCCTGTAAGGTGACTGTTAAGCTGTATATTGTCTCTGTTCCTTTCTTGTCTGTTAATTTTAGATGCTTACTGCTTAGAGGACCCCTTTCAATATTTCCTGTAGGGCTCCTTTGGTGTTTGCAAATTCTTTCTGGTTTGTTTGTTCTGGAAGATTTTTATCTCTCCTTCTATTTTCAATGATAGCCTAGCTGGATATAGTATTTTTGGCTGCACATTTTTCTCACTTAGTGCTCTGAATATATTATGCCAGTCCTTTCTGGCCTTCCATGCCTCTGGATAGGTCTGCAGCCAACCCAATATTTATGCCATTGCATGTTACAGACCTCTTCTCCCGAGCTGCTTTCATGATTTTCTCTTTGTCACTGAGTCTTGTAAGTTTTACTCTTGGGTGATGGGTGTGGACCTATTTTTATTGATTTGAGGGGGCTTCTCTGTGTCTCCTGGATTTTGATGTTTGTTCCCTTTGTCAAATTAGGGAAATTCTCTGTTATGATTTGCTCTAATATATCTTCTGCCCTTCTCTCGCTTTCTTCTTCTTCTGGGATCCCAATTAATCTAATATTATTTCATCTTATGGTATCACTTATCTCTCAAATTCTCCCCTCGTGGTCCAGTAGTTATTTATCTCTCTTTTTCTCAGCTTCTTTATTCTCCATCATTTGGCCTTCTATATCACTAATTCTCTCTTCTGCCTCATTTATCCTAGCAGCAAGAGCCTCCATTTTTTATTGCATCTCATTAATAGCTTTTTTTAAACTTCAGTTTGGTTCGATTTTAGTTCTTTTATTGCTCCAGAAAGGGATTTTATTTCTCCAGAAAGGGATTCTCTAGTATCTTTCATGCTTTTTTTGAGCCTAGCTAGTACCTTGATAATCATCATTCTGAACTCTAGTTCTGACATATTACTAATGTCCCTATTGATTAGGTCCCTAGCTGTCAGTGCTGCCTCTTCTTCTTCTTTTTTTTGAGGTAAAAATTTCCACTTTGTCATTTTATCCAGATAGTGATAGATGAATAAGAGAACAAACTACTAAAAGGGTTGTGATGACGACCTAGAAGTATACATTAACTAAACTGGGGCAGGGAGAAAAAAGGAAAATTATATGTATCTATTCTATCTATCTATCTATCTATCTGTCTCTCTATCTATGATTAGACTGGTGAATAGAACAGAACCACACACTTGATTTTGGGTGTATTTTAGACTATTAGAAGAAACTGCCTCCCAAAATTTTAAGGAAAGAAAAACTTACGTATGTACAAAATTAAGGGTGTACACGATAAATGGATGGAATATGACTGTAGAGAAGAAAATTAGAAAAAATTCTAAAAAAGGCATTGATAAGATAAGCAGTTGGTTGAAAAAAGAAAAAGAAAAAGAAAAAAGAAAGTTAAGAATATGATGAGGTGGAGACTAGAACAAAATCATGCGCTAGATATAGGGTATATTTTGATCTAATAAACTGTATCCTCAAATTTTAAAGAAAGAAAAACTTATATGTATACTAAAAATAAGCTTAAATACAATGAAGGGATAGAATATGACTATAACAATGAAAAGTAAAGATTTTTCGTAAAAGGTATTAATAAGATAAAAAAGTTTAAAACATTAAAATAGGAAAGAAGAAATTAAAAAATAGAATGAGAAAAAGATTAAATTAAAAAAATTTAACTTTGTAAGAATAAAGAATCACGGAGTGAAAGTTGTGAATTCTACGTGGTGCTTTCCCCTAGCTCTGAAGTTCTGCAGTTCTCATTGGTTGGTGAACTTGGTGTTGGCTGGATATTCTCGCTGATCTGGGGGAGAAGCCTGTTGCAGTGATTCTTAAGTGTCTTTGCCCGAGGCGGAACTGCCCCGCCCTTGCCAGGGGCCAGGCTAAGCAATCCGTGCAGGTTCGCAGCTTTTGTTCCCTGACGCTTTCCATCTAGCTTTGGAGGACGGGAATAAAGATGGCGGCTTCCAGTGTACGGCCTGGAGGAGCCAAGAGCCCTGGGGCCCACTCCTCAGTGCACCCGCAGAGATTCCCGCAGCACACTCACGCTCAGCTCCCCCCAAGAGAGGAAGTAAGTCTTCCTGGATCTGCCACTTGTGGGGTCCCTGCTTGAAGAGCAGTGGCCCAACTGTGCCTTGGATCATGGTTTAAAGTAACCCCGAGCTGAGAGTCCCCTCCTCTGGCACGCTCAGGCACCCCAGATCCTACTGTGACCTCACAGGTCCTGAGACCACACTGTCCCTGTGAGGGCTCCACCCCCCTGCTTAGCATCTGGGGTGACATCCCTCAGTGGAGCAGACTTCTAAGGGTTCCGATTTTGTGCCCCGCTGCTCTACTGCTGCCCGGGAGCCGGCCCCTCTCCCCGTGGTCTGTCTTCCCAAATGCCACCTCGGATTCACTTCTCCACACATCCTACCTTCCAGAAAGTGGTCACTTTTCTGTTCCTAGAATTGCTGGTCTTCTTCTCCTTGATCGCCTGTTGAGTCTGTAGGTGTTCCCACTGGTTTGATAACCATCTAACTAAACTCCTGGGACCCGATGATATCTAGGGCTCCTACTCCTTCACCATCTTGCTCCTCCCCTTCTATATTTACTTCTAGTAGCTGCTATGGGGGCCACATGGTGCTGCATAGCTCTCAGGGAATTTTGGCAGAACAAGTAGTGGCTCAGTGTAAAAATATTGATAGCTAAGCCTGGGGATTGGCCAGTCAGGAGCAAGGGCCCTGAGAAAAAGCCTCTAGTTGTCGTTGTTGCTGTTCTTATTCCCCTTCCTGCAGGAAGGCTTTGCCTTTCTCAGCCTGAGGTTTTCCTTGTCTCTACCTATCCTCAGATGTTAAGACTTTTGCACTTCGGGTTTACTCAGCTCCAGGGGTTGCTACTGATGAGTGGGATAATCTGATCTTATGCACCTTTTTGTTCAGTCAGGAGGGGACAGTAGCTGGCCTTTACTCGTGAACACGTTGCTCAGTAGATCTTTAATCATGGTCAAGCTGTTTTCCATGGAAGAATTTTCTTTAAGGTCCTACCCTAGCCCTTAAGATCTTGATAAGGGCTCTGTAAAGGGAATAACATTCCCACCTATTGGACTCACTTTTCTTCCTTGAACCCTTTGGGAGCAGGGAGATTTCTTTAAGTCCCCCATGAGAAACACCCTTAAAAAGTCAAGACAACTCTTCCACCTCAGCCCTACCAATGTGAACTCCTTGTAGCCAAGGTCTCTTAGTGGAAAAAAAAAGAGGGAGGGAGAGGGTGGAGGAGAGGATTTAGTTACTCTGGGCAGCATCCAGACAGAAGCAATTCCACTGACGTTGTCCAACACTGCTGTCCAAGTGAGAATCAAGGGCCAACTCGGCAGACCCCTGGCTGTCTTGAGCCTTTCCAAACATCCTGTTTATGCACAGTGGGGTTTGGAAAAAGAAAAGCAGTCAGGACCAGTTCTTCCCAGTAGGCAAGGAGGGGAGATTCTTAAGGGAGTTTCCAAAGTGCCTGAGGGAGGGTGACTGTGGTTGGGTTGATCCTCTTTGAGCAAATAGACCAGTAGGTTGGTCCCTCCCTGAATGCAACATGGTAGAATAAATAGGCAACAGTTCTGAAATACCACGTGCCCTGGCCCAGGCAGGAGTGGTCTGGCAAATCCAGTAGTGGAGAGACATGACCCCAGACATGCTTTCAGTAAGTGCACCCAGTCGAGACTTTGCAAGAGTCTTGTCTGTCTCCACTCCATCCTTAGATCATTTGGGCGCCAGAGAACATCAAAGGTTCCTGTTCTTCCTAGCCAAAAGCCAGAGAGAGAGAGAGAGAGAGAGAGAGAGAGAGAGGGAGAGAGAGATTTGTAGAAGTCTTTTCATTATGGACTCCTGGTTACTGGAATTTGAAAATCTGGCTGTGAACACTTATTCCAGGCCAACTGTTGGCACCAGTGTTACAACAAGGATCAACTTCTACCCCTACTCCCCGCCCCCTTTCAAGTCAAATATGGAAAAAGTCCATTTGGCAGTTATTTTCCCCGAAATAACAACAAGAAGAGAGACAAATATCCCACTTTTGTAAAAAGAAAACTTTACAGGGGCGCCTGGGTGGCTCAGTTGGTTAAGCGACTGCCTTCGGCTTGGGTCATGATCCCGGAGACCTGGGATCGAGTCCCACGTCAGGCTCCCTGCTCGGCGGGAAGCCTGCTTCTCCCTCTCTCACTCCCCCTGCTTGTGTTCCCTCTCTGGCTGTGTTTCTCTCTGTCAAATAAATAAAATCTTAAAACAAAAAAAGAAAACTTTACAGTGAAGCAGGCATTTCTTTATAATGGTATTTTCATAAGTAATACCTTTGTGCCATCACACTCCTGGTGTTGGCGGTTATAAACGGACTTCTAGACTAGGTGTGCAGGTCAGTTCTAAAGCCACAGTTGGAAATGAAAAAAAACAACAACAAAACCCAGTGTATTAGAAGATACATAGCCAGAAAGAGAGAGAGTGTGTGTTTAAGTACATCTGTGAGTCAGAGACTAGAAAAGCCAAGGTAAATAAGCTCCCTGCAGAGGTAGCTCCAGGGACAGGGTTTGGCTTAACCGAGAGATGAGAGACGGGGTGTTTCCTCACTCCCATTATGAGGACACCTTGTAATACAATGTTTTTCTTTGGAGAGTGAGTGCCCTCAAAAAAGGGCACTTGTCCTGTCTCTTACTGCAGGGGTCAGAAAAAAGGGGAGAGAGTTCTGTTTGAATCCGTTTCTGTTGTTGCCTTTTGAGTCTTTGTAAATTCTCATGCATGGCTAGACATACCAAGTGTATGCAAACAGCAATGCCATTTTTGAATTTTATGTTTTTTTTCATTTTTCCTGTCCTTCAGTCCTAACTTTCATTTCTATGTATCTGGCATTTGATTCAATCAACTTGAATGGTGCAGAAAGGGAAGCAGGAACTCCATAATCAGGGACAGGCTATTAATAGGTGTGGACAGGGTGTGTGGAGAAGGTTTTCGTACTTAGGAGGCTTCCTGACAAGCGTGGGATTTGAGGAGGTTGAGTGAAGTGGACTCTTACTGGTCGAGAAGAGTCTCTTCCGGAGACTATCCGAGACTATCCGAAGGACATGACTATAGGTGAAGAGAGAACTGGGAGCAAAGGGAGCCAACAATGAATTTGCCTGGATGAAATGAAAGAACAAGGAAATGAGGGCAAGGCCCGAGAGAGAGAGCTGAAACTTCAGGGAGCACAGGGGCCAACAGAAATATCTTTCTTGCCATCTTTTCCCTAAGGAATACATAGAAAAACAAATGAATAACTAATACTTATGTTTTATTTTTCACAGTATGTGTTCCAAAGCACATAAAGACATAACTAGTAAACAAATAGCATGCATCATCTTACCACATTGAGGTGATAATTATAAACTTCTTTATTTCCTTTTCTTTTTTAAAAAAGATTTTATTTATTTATTTAACAGAGAGAAACACAGCTAGAAAGGGGAACACAAGCAGGGAGAGTGAGAGAGGGAGTAGCAGGCTTCCCGCAGAGCAGGGAGCCCTATGTGGGGCTCGATCCCGGGTCTCCAGGATCATGACCTGAGCCGAAGGCAGTCACTTAACCAACTGAGCCACCCAGGCACCCCTATTTCCTTTTCATCTTTTTTCTTTGAAACTATATGTCTGAATATGTTTATACATTTTATAAAACAAGGACCATACCTGATATACAGTTGTAGCTTGATTTTTAAAAAGATTTTATTTATTTATTTGACAGAGAGAGATATCACAAATAGGCAGAGAGGCAGGCAGAGAAAGATGAGGAAGCAGGCTCCCCACTGAGCAGAGAGCCAGATGGGGTTCAATCCCAGGAC
Organism: Spilogale gracilis; assembly: GCA_004023965.1. Classification (NCBI taxonomy): domain Eukaryota; kingdom Metazoa; phylum Chordata; class Mammalia; order Carnivora; family Mephitidae; genus Spilogale; species Spilogale gracilis. Next base: position 94,635 of record PITA01005233.1, on the reverse strand, counting down.
CCTGAGATCATGACCTGAGCCTAAGGCGAGAGGCTTAATTAACCCTTGAGCCACCCAGGCACCAGTAGCTTGATTTTTTAACTTAATATTCTATAGAATATTTTTTTTGTGCTCAAGAACAATTTATTTATAATTTACTAATGACTGAAATTTACAGTGATAATGTGGGAGAGGTTTTAGTTACAATGTAAGTGTGTTGTTTTTTGGGTTCTAAAGTACCCCAAAGGTCTTTTGCTATATTCCTCTTTGGAGTTAACAGTCTACTTTCTGATCAGACACCACACAAGGATTACACATTTCTTGCCAACAGTCTTCTGGTGGTATGTAAATATGACTGGTCTCCTTTTTCTCTTAAGCTTAGTGTGATACTTCTGGCTTTGCCACATGGTTAGTCTTCTCTTTGGTAGGTTTTATAAATCAGAAAAGTTCTAGTTCAGAAACAGCTCTAATAAACTGAGCATGGATAATTTTATTGCTTTCTTCTGAGGTTATAGAATTTGCATTCGTTTCTTCAGCAGCTGTCATAGCTGTTGCAAAAGCCTCTGACCAGTCCACAAGGTTGATTAGCCCACTACACTCCAGAGGTAGTTTCTATGCTATGCAGATATCTGGGGCAACGTTCTGTAGTGCACGGTCGGTACTTCCCAACCTAGGGGGATGTTCATTACAGTTATCACTTATTGAGCATCTACTATGTGCGGAGCAATGGAGCTGTGCAAATACTGTTGTTATTAGCCACACTTTCCATGAGAGGAAACTAAGGCTTTCAGAGGTTAATTGATTTGTCCACAGTAAGACAATTGCTAACTGAGTGAATGAGGGCTCTGACTTGGGTTTCCAAGAGGTAGATGAAGAGGAAATTATAGGCTTTGAAATACACAGAAAACATGGATTTGAATCACTTTTGTTAAAATAAAACTTTCTTTTAGACTATAAAATAATGCATATTTATTGAAGAATACTTGCTATTAATCTCTCTCTCTCTTTTCTCTAGTACCTTGACTTAGAAAGTCTCTGTTATCTGATTTCCCCTGCTAGGATTTTACATTAATTCGTCCAACAAACACTTCCTTTTCAGTGACCAAGTATTAGTCACTGTTCAGGGGCGTGAAAAAAAATGGGGTAAGTTCTAGCCTTTCCCTCCAGGAAATAGTGCAATGGGACTAGGCTGACTGTGACATCTGTAATAATGATTACCATAGGTAGAGGCCTGATGCAAGGACTCAGGAAATTCAGCTGTGAAAGAGGATTAAACCTGTCTGGTGATGGTAAGACGAGGCTTCTGAACGAAGGCGATTATTCTCTCCCTGAACCTTATTTCATCTGTTAAAATGGGCAAGTTTGACTTCTGGCCCCAGCATTCTGTAATTCTCCTCCCCTTTTCCTATGTGGATTTGTCACCAAGGACAGCTCTTTTCTACATGTAAGGATCTCTGGGTTTCCAGGGTGGCCTGATCCGGAGCCCGAAGCCAGCAGGCTGCCTTCAGAGGTCTCTTCTGGGGCGTGGCAAGTGGTCTCCTTGAGTACAGTTCCTTATGCTTGTTTGGCTCAGCTACTAATTTGGGTCCTCTTTCCTTCCTACTTTTAGCTCCCTCCCTCTTCCAATGCCTTTTAGGCTTTTAGTGGCAGACTGTCATGTGCTCCACCTCTCTCCAGCCTCAAATTTCCAGGAAGGGGAGACCCAAAGTCAGAATTTGTTCTGATTCAGGTCTATACCCTCCAGGACTCAATGCTTTGCACAGATGAGATATTCAATTAATGTGCATAACTGTGTAACAATTTTTTCTTTGGGAAATTTTTTGCATTCAAGTTAAAAGTACCTGTATCTGTTTTCTCCACTTTGTGGAATGAACTACCACAGTGACTTGAAACAACATAAATACGTTATCTTACAGTTCCGGAGATCATGACATGGGTTTTACTGTGTTATTCTGAAGGTGTTGGCAGGGCTGTGATTCTGGAAGTTCTAGAGAAAATCTGTTCTTGTTTGTTCTTTTATTTTGTTTCTGTTTTGTCTTTTTCAGCTTCTAGGGGCTGCCCTGTATTACATGGCTTGTGGCCCTCTTCTATCTTGAAGGTTAGCAGTGGCTAGTCAAACCTTGCTCGCATCCCATCACTCTGACACTGACGTTCTTCATCCTTTTTCTAGCTGTTAAGGGGTGTTGTGATTACATTGGGCCCATCTTGCTAACCCAAGATCATCTTTCTGTCTTGAGGTCTGTTGATTAGCAACCTCAATACCATTTTAGCATGTAATGTAATATAGTCATAGGTCACAGGGATGAGGATTAGGATACCTTTGAGGGACTGTTACTCTGTTTACCATGGTGCCAAGTGATTTTTTTTGTTTGTTTGTTTTTTTGATCTGGGATTATGCTTATTCAATCATCTACCCGTGCACTTACTTACTTAGCATTTGTTGAGCTCTTACTGTGTACATGTGCTTTGCTAAGTGCCAGGAAGTCAAAGGCGCACAGTACCTAGTCAAAATGGGGAGGCGAGAATGAACAATTGATGCAGGTGTGCAAGGGGGACTGGAGGTACAGGGGAGGGGCATTAATCCTAGATTGGAGAAAGAGATGACACCTGAACTTTTCCTTTTTTTTTTTTTTTAAGATTTTACTTATTTATTTGAGAAAGAGAGAACGCAAGCAGGTGGGAGGGGCAGAGGACAAGTAAGAGAGTGAGAAGCAAACACCCCACTGAGCTGGAAGTCCAGTATGGGACTTGATTCCTGGACTCAAAGATCATCACCTGAGCCGAAGGCAGATACTTAACCTGCTGAGCCACCCAGGTGGCCTGGTCTTTCCTTTTCTAATGTGAATTTGATGCATTCATTTTCTACCCTTGCTGTCAGCCTTCCTAAGTTAACCTTGTGGCTTTCTGTTGGCTAAGGCTGCTTTGAGGTCCTCAAAGGTAACTTTGCAACATCTCTTCCTATATAGGCCCAGGACCTGGCCCTGAGTGCCTCCACACTTTCAGACTCTTTCCCCCAGAGCCATCTGCACAAGGATCCTAATTATGACAGCATCAGTGAATGCTGAATGCATTTGTAGAAAATGATCACTTGTCTCAGCAGATTTGTTGCTTCTTTGAAGGTAGTAGCAAAAGTAATTATGTAGCAGCTGTGGTATGGTGACAAAAGCACTGGTTTTAGTCAGAAAAGCTGACTATGAATCTCAGTTCTGCCATTTCATAGGCATTTGGCTTTGGGGAAGTCACACAAATTCATTGTGTCTCAATTCTATAATCTACAGAATGGGGGATGCGTCAGTCAGGCTGTAACTGCTGTAACCAGAAGTTGGGTAGTTTCACCCAATACAAGCTTATGTCTTACTCATCCTACTGTCCAACTTGGCTGTTCCTGCTCCTGTGGTTCTTCCACATAGTTCTTCTCCAGCTGCTAACTCAGGGATTCAGGATTCCTCCGTTTTATGGCTTCCTCAACCCCCCCCCCCCTGCTGTCCTCAGAGTTCTCCCCCTTGGGGCCAAAAGATAAGGAAAGGAGAGAGAATATTAAGGTTTGTGCAGTTTTATTGTCCAGGTCAGGAAGTGACCTCATCTGCTTTGCCCACATTCCACTGGGCAGAACCCAGTCACATGGCTGCATCCAATTAAATGCAGAGGAAGCTGGGAAATGTAGTCCAGCTGTGTGCCCAGGGGTAAAAGGAAATGGTTTGCTTTACTGCATACCTGGCCAGCCTTTCTAACTACCACTATAACTATACAGCTGTTTCTCGAATTAAGTTAGATAAGTAAGTGGTGGTGCTGAGAGCAGTGCCATGTCCATGGTAAATACGGAATGAGGGTTTTCATGCCCTGCAATGGGTGCCTGGGAGAACAGATGCTTTAGGAAGGAAATGTAAATTGTGGGTTGTGAGAGCAGTCCTTCTTTGTGGTTTCTTTTAGAGTGTATCAGGAAACAATATTCAGTAAGAAATAGTCCATTAGAATCAGTGAAAAAAAAATACTTAAACAGAAAATAGTCCATTAGCTCTGGCATCTTTAGGAAAGAGCTCTTTGTCTGACAAACACAGTGATGCTTCCTGGCTTCTGGGAGAAGCAGTGTCCCTAACCATCCTCATTTGCCTTTGCTGCTTCTTTTCTGACTGATTGTCCCCCTCCTGCCATCCCCAGCTGTCACACATTAATTCCTCTCATTAAGGATTATAATGGGAGCCAAATCAGGAGTGATAGGCGGGGAGGGGGGATTAAATCAGGCAAGACAATTTAGAGGGATACATAAGGCAATATAGGTCATCTGAAGGAGAATTAAATGGAATTTGGCCTGAGAGAAAGGTCCAGACTAATTCAAACATGTGTGCAACTACGTATGCAAATCAATTGAACAGAGAGTAGAGAGAACGCTGATGTAATGTTTTGTGATGAAGTAAGACTGTTGACTCTAGATGTTAGGGTCTTTATGCCTTTTCAATCCATTTGTCCTTCTCCCCACATCTGGTGATGGAAACTTAATTAGGAAAAGAAAAAATTCTCCCTCCCTCCCTGCATATTTCAGGGTTGATGATTTTTGTAGAACAAGTACTTTTTAAAGACATAATTAGAAGATTATTCCTTCTCCCTTTCACCAGTTCAAGCCCTACCTTGGAAAACACAGCAAGACAAAACTATTTACTGATGTGCGCTGCTTTTAGAGCTCTCCCAGGGGACAGATACATCTCTATTAAGTGTCCAGTTGTTGAGAGCTGCAGTAGGCACATAATGACCTCTGTGATCTGAAGACTGGGGGCTGGCTGGGAGGGGGCTCTAATGGCGACTTGGAAAACAAGTCCCTCTCTGAAGGTGTCCAAGAATGGGTCATTGGAAGAAAGCGGCTGAGCCATATGTGTGAGGACTGAGGGGCAAGCTGCAGAGAGTGATGAATAGGGATCATTTGAAAGAAAAGACGTGACAAGTTAAAGGAAAATGATGATTGTGGCTCAGAACTCAGAGCTTTTATCCAGCCTCGAGCTATTCTTGGTCTTCCTGGGGGAGGGAGGACTGCAGGCTGCTTCTGCTTCAGAGAAGCATGAAAAAGAAGAAAGGCCTGGTCTTAGGGTATATGGGAGGAGAAGAAGAGGGGAGGGAAGGCTCAGCCCAGGAGCTAGTAAAAAGGTGGAAGAGGAGAAGTTGAAGAAGGAGCCCAGCGGGAAGTATGGAGAACCAAGATTCAGGATTCTAGTCCTAGAGCTCTCAGTGTCCCTGTTTCAGAAAAAAGAGGAATAAGGACCAATGCATAGCTGTCTCACCATCAGGATGGAGAGGAACTCCATGGTTGTCCTTTTCTTTAACTAGTTTTGTTTTTTTGTGTGGTAGATTTGCTTATGAAAGGGGGTTGCAAAGTGTGGTTTTAAGAAACTGGGTTTGAATTCCAACCCTACCATTTGTTAGCTAGGCGAACTTGGGGAAGTTCGTTAACTTCTCTGAGCTTCAGAGAGAGGTGAAGATTAAAAGAATAATATATGTAAAATAGCACAGCATCTAGTATAGCATTCCTTTGCTTAGTTTGATCATGCTTAGTTTGAGCAAGGAAATGACCAGAAATTTGGGGAGGCATTCCAGATGGTGTGATAGAGCCGTCCTCATGCAAACAAAAACCTAAAAACTGTTTTCGTGGGATTTGTGCCCATTTGAAGACAGAAGATGTGGCTTCCAGTCACCGTGCCACCACGAACAAGCTGTGGGCCTTGTAGGCAGCCCAAAGAAGCTGTTCAGGACTCAAGTTCTTGTTTTACTTTAGTTTAGTTTTATTTATTTTTAATTTTTAGAAATATTTTATTTATTTATTTGAGAGAGAAAGAGAGAACAAGCAGGGGGAGTAGCAGAGGGAGAGGGAGAAACATACTCCCCTGCTGATCAAGGATCCTGATGGGAGGCTCAATCCCAGGATTCTGGGATCATGACCTGAGGCGAAGGCAGATGCTTAACTGACTGAGCCACCCAGGGGTCCTTTAGGTTCTCAGTTTAAAAATAGGGCTACTACTAAGTGCTTGATCTGCCTCATAGGGGTCTCCTGGGAGTCTGTAAGGCAAATTGGAGCATCTTGTGAAAGAGGTGAGTAACTGGTACACTGAGCAGTATGGTGATCTCTGGAAGTGGGAAGCTGGGATGATTGGGGAGAGAGAAGAAGTGGGGAGGGAGCAGAGACTGGAAGAGAAGGTGCTAAGAAGCTGACAGACAGTAGATGGAGAGACCAAGATTATCCTTCCGTTCGTTGGAGGATCAGGGTTATGACCAGGAAGAACCAAATCCAGGTAGTATTAGGAATTTTGAGGTACATGGGTGAAAGTCATAGGGGTTGAAAGTGTAAAAAAAATGATAACAAATTACATTTATTGAGATACTTATTAATCATTTATTTGGCAAGTCTTGAGTGCCCACTATTTGCCAGGCAAGGTTTTAGGTGCTGAGGATACAGATATTGGTGAACAAAACAAGAGAATCTCTGTCTTCATGGAGCTGATGACTTAAGCAGGAAAACAGATATATTTTTAAGAAGAAATATATAAACTGGGACAAGTGGATGTCTAAGTTAGATGCTAAACTCGCATCATATGCAAACATAACTAAAAATTGATCAAGGACCAAAGTGCAAGAGCCAAAGCTATAAACCCTTAGAAGAAAGCATTGGCATAACATTTGGGATCTTGGACTTGGCATGGAGTCTTGGGTATAACACCAAAAGCAGAAGCAACAACAGAAAAATAGATTCATTTTGAATTATCAAATTAAAAATGTTTTGCTGCAAATTACACCATCAAGAAAGTGAAAAGACAACTCATAACTTTTGTTGTAAGCCTGCTCTAAAAAAATAAGCTCTACTCAAAGAAAAAGAAACTCACAGGAAGGGAGAAAATACTGCAAACCATATATCTCATTTGAGACTGGTATCTGGAACATATAAAGAATTCTTTAAAAGTGGACAAAGATGCTACACAAATGGCCAATACAGACATGAAAAGATGCTCAATGTCATTAGCCGCCAGGGAATTGCAAATCATAACCACAATGAGATACCACTTCACACTCACTTGGATGGCTACAATTAAAAAATAAACAAGAAAACAAACAAAGAAAAGCCTTAGAAAATACCCCTGTTGGTGAGGATATAGAGCAATCTGAACACTCACAACCTACTGGTGCTGGTGGGAATAGCAAGTGGGGCAGGCACTTTGGAAAAGTTGGGCAATTCCTCAGAATGTTGAATACCGAGTTACCGTGCGACCCAATGATTCCATTGCCAGGTTTATACCCTAAAGAAATGAGAACATATCCACACACAAAAAATTTGTATATGAATGTTCATAGAACATCATTCATACTAGCTAAAAGGTAGAAACAACCTAATTTTCTATCAACTGGTGAAGGGATAAACAAAGTGTGAAGGAATCTCATTTGGCCATAGAAAGGAGGCCTAACACAGGCTACGACATAGATGATCCTTAAATATGTTATGCTATGGGAAAGAAACCAGTCACTAAAGACCACATGTTACACGACTCCATGTATGGGAAATGTTTAGAACAGGCAAATATGAAGAAAGGAGGTGGGTTATTGGTTGCTGTGAGCTGGTGGGAAATGAAGGAGGACTTTGGGGAAGGCTTTAGAGTTGATAACTAAAGGGGTTTCTTTGGAGGTGATGGAAATATTCTTAAATTGATTGTGGTGATGTTTTGTACAACTCTATACAGACCATAACCCATTGACTGTATGTAATAATGAGTGAATTGTATGGCATGTGAATTATATCTCAATAAAGCTATTACAAAGAAACAAATACATGTTGTGCCAGACGCTGATAAGCTCTCTGAAGAATATGTGGGATGTGGTCAGGGAAGGCCTCTCCACGGATGTGACATTTAAGTGGAGACCAGACAGAAGTGAGAAAGGAGGCTCTGCAAATATATCAGGGGAAGAATGTTCCAGGCTGGAGGAACAAGTACAAAACAGGAAGGCACAGAGCTTGCCACATCCAAAAACCAAGGAGCCCATGTGCCTGAGATTGAGTGAGGGAGAGGAGCCAAAGTCTCAGGTCACTAGCATCTTCCAGATTGTATAGATCATGCAGACTGAGATTGGGAGTTCAGATTTTATACTTGGTGTGAATGAGAAGCTGTTGGAGCCTTCCAAGCAAGCACCCATGGATTTACATTTTTAAATACTCTGGCTGAGGATGGAGGGCGGTTGGAGTGAATAGAAGACAGGTAAACCAGCTCTCTAGGGGGAAGAAAGGCCCTGGTTTGTAATGTTTGCTAATTTCTCTGGTGTAAATGTTCCCATTGTGGCCAATTTTAAACTAGCACCAGTTTGACAACAGGCTGGAAAAATTCCTGAAAATACAGCAGTTGGCTCTGATGAGCCAGTTTGAGCTCCAGCAGACCCCTGGCAGGAGGAGGAATTCTTGCTGTGCCTCATTTGATCCTGATTTAGCCTATAAGGGACATTTGTGCAGATTAGAAAAAGACACCCTTCCTCTGGTCTTGGCAGCCACAGCATAGTGTGTGGGACGCAGGTGTGGCTTCAGCCGCTCCCATACCAACAGCCCTATGCAGGGCATGACCTTACAATTTATAACAGAGCATCCCTTTGACAGTGTTGGCAAAGATGTTATTATGTGACTCTCCCCCTTTTTAAAGACTTTATTTATTTTGAGAGAGGGGGGAGAGAGAGAGGGCACAAACAGATGGAGAGGCACACAGAGAGGGAGAAGTAGGCTCCTCACTGAGCAGGGAGCCTGACACCACTGGGCTTGGGGCTCAGTCCCAGGGATCATGACCCAAGGCAAAGGCAGATGCTTAACCAACTGAGCCGCCCAGACACACCATGACTCACTTTCTATAGATGAGAAATTGGTAGTTCAAATTAGTTAAGTAACTTCCCTAGAAGTGGGAGAGATGGGATTTGCACCTAGTGTCTTAACAGTCTGACATCCCAAAGTGAATCCGAGCACCTGGCCTGTCATGCATGCCAGATTCCAAAGGTAAGGAAGTGAAAGGAAGAGAAAGAACAGGAAACCAAAGGTGTAGATTTCTCTGGCAAAATTCTATCCCTGGAGTTGTAGCAACCCAAGGTAAAGAGAAAGGAATCATAGTTATTATATATAAAGTACTCCAGATATCTTCACGTTAATTTGGAATGGGGGGAACAGAAAACACCAAGGCTCAGAGAGGTTAAGGAATGTGTCCAGGATAACACAGCTGGGGCGTGGCATCTGGGCCAATGGCTTCTAGTATTTCCATATCATCTTTCAGGAACTTGAGCTCTACCAGCAGGCAAAGGAGCTCTATCCTTCCAGTGTATCTGCCCCTCCTCTGAAGATAATGGGCACATCTCTGGATAGGGAGCAAGTTGACCACTTGCTGAAATATCTTAGGAACCCAGTATCAAGCCAGTATGGGGATCAGATTTTCGTTCATTCAACACACACTGAATGTCTGTTATTTATCAGCCGTTGCAGTTGGACTGCAGTGATGAATGAACATTGTCTCTGACCTTGCACATTCTTCTGCCCTCCTCGCTATGTTCTCACTTACAATTTGGGGCATCAAGCCCCTTTGCTCACTCCCAATCTACCCATGACTTGAAGGGAAACCAGGATGCTCACAGGCTTGTTATTTCTCTAAGCAGCTGTGGGAAATGGAGTCTGGACCCATGGAAGCTGTCAAAAGCTGAAACTCTCTTTCCTTTGCCTAACATGTCACTTTGCCCCTTCCTGTGCCAATTCCTGAGCTGACAAAATCGGGAATGCCAACTGCAGAATTTCTAGACAGCATCAGGACAGCCCTTTATTTGCACCCATTTCTGCACTCTTCATCTCCCTAGGCTTGACAAGAGAACAAGGACCTGTTTTGTGAGGATGCAGGCACTTCCCTAGAGCAGGGCCCCTTTCTGGCTTTGGGAAGGACCAGAAGATTAGGCTAGAAGTTGTTTGTTTTTTGTTTTTTTTTTTTTCACGGAGATGGAATTCAAATTGGAACCTTATGTCTAGTTTCTCTGTGCTGCAGAGAGCATGGCTAAAATATGATGGACATCAGCCAGATGTGGCATTCCGTATGTGGACTCTGACGAACTGAGCTTATGCTTGCTCTGTAAATGAAAGGCTGCATGCATATCCTTTCCCTGAAAGAACATGCTTCTGGGGATGACAGTGAAATACAATGCCCAGGTTTGTGTGTGTGTGTGTACACGTGTGCATGCATGTGGATATACTTTGCTCCCTATTGGATAGACTGTCCTTGGGGCCAGGATTCTTGATTATTTTGTTCAACACTGTATATCCGGGGCCTAATGCAGTACCTGGTACACAGGAGATGTTCAATCATTATTTGTGGAATAAATGCACAAATACCTCTGAAGTCTCCTTCCTATATGTGTGGCAAAAGACAGCAGGCAATGAAAAGAAGGAATCGACAAAGCACTCTCAAAGACCCTGCTTTTTGTTCTCTCTCCATATGTAAATACTGTTCAATTCGCACTAAAATAAGTGGAGAATTCTATTTATTTTGTGGTTAAGACAGCTTGGGGAGTTCAGGGCTCATAGATTCTTACCTACACTATTGCCTGGGATAATAGAAAATGCCTGCATTAATTAATTTGGGTTTTTCAGATTAACAGGTTCTGGAACTAAATAGGAGACATGGAGTACTTTGAGATTTTTAGATGACAAATCTGTTAGAAATGTCCTTTACTGTAATTTTCACCTCTCCGTATTTTGGCTATTAGTATAAAATCCTTCAGCTTCTGCCATTCATCTTTCTCTTAGATGAGCACTTCCCAGTATAGAATGGTACAGGAATACTAGTGAACCTGAGGGAAAATGGCAGCTGGAGGGGTGAGTGTCTGCGTCCTCTCTCTCGCTCCCTCTCTCTGCCTCTGTGGCTGTAGATACTGTAGCCGGTAACACGTGTCCTGCTATGCTGTGCCTCCAAAAATCAGATCCTGGGCCTGCTGGGGGCGGTGCACAAAGCCCCCTCCTTGCGCAGGGAGAAGGGCCTGGTCAGGGATGTCTGGGGTCACAGTGGAAGACCAGAATGGGAAGAATACACATCAGGGCGCTCCTGCTACTCTTGTTCTTGAGGAGAATGTAGTTCGTTCTACAAGTCGGTGGGCAGAGACCCTCTGAAAGAGTATAGACCTAGAATTAGGAGCACATTCCCAGAATCCGAGGATTATAGACTTAAGATTGTCGTTTAGCTTAGAATTCAGGGTCTTCGTGTGCAAGAGGGGAAACTGAGGCCCAGGGAAGTGCTATGACACTGCCTGAATGGTGAGCACGTGGGCCCAGAAGTCAGACTCTCCGACTTCAGCTTCAGGGTTCAAGGGGCTGGATGTGACTGTCATTTGAAGAGGGTAAAGCACCATGAAGCAGTAAAGTCATTGTTAATTTTTTTTTAAGGTTTTATTTATTTATTTGACAGAGAGAGACACAGCAAGAGAGGAAACACAAGCAGGGGGAGTGAGAGAGAGGGAAACAGGCTTCCTGCTGAGCAGAGAGCCCGATGTGGGGCTCGATCCCAGGACCCTGTGATCATGACATGAGTTGAAGGCAGACGCTTAACAACTGAGCTGCCCAGGCACCCTGGTCATTGTTAATGTCATGGTCATGTGTCCTGTGGTCACCAGAACGGTGATCACCTCCCCCCTCTCTCTCTTGAACCCCCTCCCACTCCACCCTCCACATGGTGGTCCTCCTATTCTCTGGGCTCTGGACTCTCTGGTCTCCTTGCTGTTGTCCTGTCCCCAGGCCTGGGTGGAAACAACAGAACCATTTCAGGAAAGAAGATGCAGAGAAGGAAGTGTGTGGGGGACCAGTTGGAGAGGAGAGGATTCGACCTGCTCAGGAGGCTTGGATGCAGTATGAGGGCTCCCCTGCCCTCGCCTCCCCTTATATCCTCTCTGGCCCCTCATCTCCAGGGTCCTGATAGTCCAGATCTCTAGGAGGAGAATGCTGGAATCCCCTGTCTCAGCCCCAATAGGCACCTTCACACACTGTGCTCAGAGCCTGGCTGGCCTCTTCTGTAAATCGTGTCTGGGAGGAAATGAGGTCCTCCTTATACTGGGCTGTTTCTAGGCTTCTTGAACTACCAAGCACTGGGAGGGAGAATGAATATTTTATAAAAGGCCATAAAACATTATCTGTTACTTTGAGTGAATTAGAGTCTGTAGTTAAAAAAAGAGAGAAGTTGCCATCAGTGGAGCAGGAGTTCTGCATTATTTAGCCCCAGCCATTCCATCATATCAGTAAAGGAAGAGAACCAGTACATTAAAATCCCACCCTTTGCTCCTGAGGAAGGGAGGCAGCATCCTGGAGGTCCACTCCCTACATCTTAGACTTACTTGGTAAGGGATGGTGTCTCTCTGCTTGGAGTGTGCTCAGGAGGAGGGGGCATAAATCTTTGCTCTCCTACTGACACAGTACCTTGCAGAGAACATTTCTGAGATCTTCACTTCCCACCTATTTTGGGGACCTGTCCTACTCAACAGACAGACTTCTCTAATTTCTTCTCTTATATAGCAGTAGGCTTCCCCAGATTTGTGATCCTACGGGAAAACCAAAAGTCATTTTACTTTTGTTTGGATGCACAATGATTTAACTCCCTTTGCCTTAGGCCCTCCATCACAGACTACAGCCTGGGCCTCACTGTTCCTAACCACAAAATCCTCTAACTTGTTTTTAGAATGGAAGGAACGAACATGGACTCCACAGTTAGCCAAGCTTACCATAGCCATACGCTTTGGAAGTACCATTTCATTAATTGTGTCAGAGTCCAGGTCAACCTCTTCATGATCATATCCAAAGAGTTTACACTTAACTCCAGTGGTGGACGAAGCAGGAAAATATTTTCTCCATCTTTCCAGAACATACCCTGACAATGGTGGCTTTTTGTTGTTGTTGTTCTTTCATTACTGGACTGGCTTTTGGTACCCCTTTCCCTCATGCTTCTTATTTGGGGTGTCTTGGCCAGCTCACCTACCCTCTGCCATCCAACCCCTTCCCTCACCACTCAAGTCCATATATGGGGTTATACAGGATCTATTCCATCAGTGCGCTGAGAAGGATGGTGTAAGTGCAGATGAAGGAAGGCGCTCTGGACCTTGTTGCATTCCATTGCTGAACAACCAACCCCCTCTCTGCATAGGTTGCATGCTCGCTCCATCTCTTCTTTCTGATTGCTTTCTCCTTCTGTTCCTTATTGTTTACTCATCAGCTAACACGATGAGCACCTGCTATATGAAGGCTATTGTTCTAGGCCACGGGGAAAAGATGACAGGGGCCTTGTCCTTACAAGAATTGGAATCTATGCGAACATATCTTCCTCTCTGATCTGCCACTCCATCCTAGAAGAGTTTGCAATTTAACCCACGGGGTAGGAAAAGCATGATGAACAGAGAATTCAGAGATGTGGATTCCAATTGTTGTAGCTGTATGACCATAGAAAAGTCATTGACTCCTAAAGTTCGATTCTGTCATTAGCAAATTAAAGCAGTTGAGTGAAGTGATGTTCACTGTCATTCCTAAGGCTTGGTTCCTATGATTTAATTTTCTCAAATCATGCTCTAAAGTCCCCAAATCTCTCAAAATAAAAGGTTTGGTGAGAAATGAGGTTCCATGGTTAAATCTCTTTGGGAAGACATTAAATAATGTTAAGGAATGTATCAGAGGCTTCAATATTCTAATGTCTGTTGTGAATCTCTCTGAGATGGTTAAAGTATCAAATTCCCAAACTCATTTAATTTGGGGTGTGTGTGCGTGTGTGTGAATGTATGTAAATATCTAGTAACATAATGCAAAACTAGAAGTGTGCAAACACAGTTTGGGAATGGGAAGTGGAATGCGTGCAATATGAATTCTGCTCACCTATGCAGCCTGCTCATGTACCCACTAGTTCTGCCACCTGGGGGATTATTTAACTTCTCCATGCTCCAGTTTTCTTGTTTGTCTGACAAAATTAGGGAAAGCGCCTGCCTCATGGCTCTTAGAAAAGTGATTGGAATACAGTAAGCATTCAGTAAATGCTTGTAATTAGCTATTGCTCTCTTTAGCGAATATTTATTGAAAAGCTAATCAACAGAAAGTGCTTACATTTTATGTGTAAAGACCGACTTAGCCACAGTCTGTGGTCGTGTTTGAGATGTCAGCTCGGATGCCAAAATTAGACAGCGAGCTGCTGCCTCCATGATGTAGAGTAAGACCAGGAAATGGGAAGGAAAAACAAAAATTCAGAGGAGCTCAGTACAAACACAGGGGAGAATCCCTAGAGAATGATATGGCAGGGGTAGGAGTAAGCAGCAGTAAGGACAAAAACGTTGGCCCAAGTGATGCTTTGGCAATGGATTTCATGATTCATGTTTGATTTTGTTTCTTTTAGCCATAAAAAATGGAACCTTATTACCTTCATTGTATGTGTCTTCCAAGTAGGAAAGGAAGGAGGCAAATAGGTGAGGAGAGGTTATGCTGTAGTAACAAACATCTCATAAATCTCAGTGGGTTATAATAAAGTGTTACTTGTTGCTCAGACGACCTATCCATCCTGGTGTTCTTGCGGCTGCGCTCTACCCCTTCTGGGTCACAGGCCAGTGAAGCAGCCGCCTTCTCATGTGCTCTGGATCATTATGGCAGAGTAATGCCATACTGGCATTATGCAATTACTCTGGCAAGTAAATGTTGGAGGCGAGATATAACATGTCTCCTAAGTCATCAACTGGCACATGACCCCACCATATCATTACTTGGGCTGGGAAGGACACAATCCTACAGTGTGCCCAAGAGGGGGAGAGCTGGAACTACTTGGTAAACAGTAGGAAGAACTCCCATCAACTGCCCTTCTGATTGTGAAATGCCTGGTTATCATAGACAAAATGGGTTACTCACTCCCTAAGGCAGATGACCCAAAAGTCACCCCAAAATTTTATCTATTCCTGTTATGAAGCTGAAATTCTAGAGTCTCGAGTGGCATGTAGTCACCTTCATGTTAGGGAGTGACATGTTCTGGTCTCTATACCAGTTAGGGTTGTTGCTCCTCCGAATTCAGAGACTTAGGGAACCCAAAAGACAAGTTATCTTTCCCTCTTTCACAAAACAAGAGACAATAGTTGATCTGAAATAGGATAATGTGAACAAATAATCCCATTCAGAAAGGGACAGAAAGAAGGTCAGCAATCCCTGCTTTGTAATGATTCTGAAACCCTCCTAAGTACAATGGGACCCTTGCTTGGCAACTGTTCTCTGCCTCTGAGCTTCTCGGGAATGTTCCTTTTTCTCTGTTATCTTTGTGGGTCATATCTGAGATGGGCATTGCTGCTGATACTTGGGGACTCAGTAGCTTTGTCAGCCAACTTCTTGACCATAAGAATTTAGGGGCAAAACGTTGGTTCCAAGTCTTGAACAGTAATGAATGGTTTAGTCCAGGTCATGGTGCCTTTGAGTATGGCTATCTTAAAATTATCTTGAGTTTTTCCCTGGCTGTTCCAGGCATCTCTATGTGCCAGTAGCCAATAACCATACCCGTGGTTCTTCTTGAGATGAACTTGGATAATTGTAGTCTATCACTTTTCTGTGGGAAGTTACACTTCTAGTCTTTCTCTCTCTGTGTCTCTCCTCTGCCTTCCCTTTCTAAGCCACTTGTCCAATTAAAATTACTTTTTGTGGTGGCGATAGGGAAGCCACAACTATAATTAGTTTTGCTCTAAAACACTTGATTCCATTCAGAGGTATTAACAATGGGCACAACTGCCCTCTGCTTGATTTGTGCCATAAAGCAAATCTGAGTCCTAACGAGCCCTTTTTGCACAGAGGTCTTTCAAGTTTTGTTTACTTTCTTGGGGGAGATGAGAAACAGTTCCCTCTGGCCAGTCCTCAAAATCTCCACATTTCTGGACTATTTCTGGTCCATTCCACCCTGCTTGCTAAATGACCAAGTCTTTCCTGAGCTCACCAATACCTTGTACTATGTTTTCAAAGTAGCTTGCCGTAGTCACTGTACAATATTAACAATCTGTTTCCAAACCTCCTCCCAGACAGGCAAGTTTTTAGGTACCTTATCCACCTTCCAAGCTGTCACAGGCAACAATTTTCAACTATTTGCCAGTTGTCACATCAATTGCCTGTCGAGTTTCTTTACTGCCCATCATCTGGCCCCAGAGAAATGCCACGAATTTCAGGTTTTTGGTTTAGCAGCTCCTCATTTCTGTGCTGAATTGGTTCGGCTGGATTGGATTCTGCCGTGGTTACAGATCAATCCCCACGTATCAGAGGATTAGAACAACAAAGGATTGTTTCTCACTCATGCAGCATTTCTGCTGCTTCAGCGGCCTCCATGTCACCCCACTCTGGAACCCGCCTCAGTCGGACAGAATAGTCACCATCTTGAGCTCTGGCTATTATGGCCGAGGGAAAGAAAGCCCTGGAGGCTTTCTTTACATTCAGTGCAATGTTTTAGTCTACAAGTGACACATATCACTTTTGCGAACAAACCCTTGGTCAGAGCTATTTGCCTGGTCTAAGCACAAGGGAGCTGAGAGCATGATCTCCCATTCCTGAAAGGGAGAGAAGTGGAGACATCTGCAAAACAACACTGGTGATTTATCTCAGTAGCGGACTGGCACAAGAAGCAGGCTACAAATGTGTGATACTAACAAGCTCTCTTGGGATCCTCCCTGAATGATAAGGAGTTCTTTATAGATTTCTTTCTTGGCATGGTTAGTCATTTCCTAAGGCTGTTGATTTGCATGGCACAGATGTCTAATGCATTCGTTTTCCAATATACAGCTTCAGTCGAGCAAAAGCTGTTAGATTTTCCTCTAGTGGATTCTGGAGTGACGTCATCACCGTTCTGTGGTTGATATCACTCTCATCATCGTCATCACCATCAACAAAATTCTGGCTAAGTAGCTAAATATAAATGGTACTTATCTGTGGAATATGTGTTTGCATTGGTCCTTCCCATAGTCCACTCTGGTCCCAGGGAAAGCCCAGGAGGTGGAAAATGGTCATGGTGCTTCCAAAGACTAAATTAATAGAAGGGGGCTTTACGTCTAAGAGTTGGTAACTCTATCATGTGTGAGAAGGGGCACCAAACAGCTTAGAAGACTAGTGGATGCTACTGGCAGGAAATTAAGTCTCAAATTTCAAGACAGTGATTTCTTTTTAATATAACTCATGGAAGACCAAATGTGTGTATGTCTGTGTGTCTGTGTGTGTGTGTCTGTGGAGAGGGAGGGGAACAAAAGGAATGTAGCAAAGATTGTCTGCAAAGGATAATCACCCAACGATCCATTATTCTCCCCATTTCCCCCAGAATTCAAAGCTTCCTTCTTTCATCTCCTCAGCAGGGAAAATGGGGGAAGGTTAAGAGGAGTAAAAATGACCCAGGAAGGAGACAGGGTCATATGGAACACTGTTTTCTGGTCAGAGCAACTTCCACAATGGCCATCCTGAAGAATGGAAGGATGGGGGCCATGAGCCAGAGGTGAGAGAGTAAAGATGAGGGACACAGTGTCTGGTGCACCACGCCCCTGCCCCCAGCCATCTCCATGTGGTTTGTCTGCCATGGTGAAAAGCCAAAGAAAGGGGTGATTCTTCTCGGGGGTGGGGGGTGTACTTGTGCGCTCAAGTAGGAACTGAGGGTGTTGACCACTTACCACTCTTTCCTTCCACAGGGCGCTGTGGGCGCTAAAGCAGGGTAAAAAGAACCATCCTGGGATTATTCTGAGAAACAAAGCCAGTCCATGCCCACTGTCCTCTCTCCCGAGGGACACTACAAGGACCCTACCGCTAGGGCGATGATAAGCACACACGTGCATGCGAGTGCGCATACACACATATACAAAGTAAAGAATGTAATAAAAGAAGCCTGGAAATAGAATGCTAATTTACGTACTAGGATGAGTACATTTTAACTCCAGGCAGAGATACGAGTATAAATGGTTATCCAGTTATGTGGCATATTGTTATGTGCTCATCTTGGTCAGTACATACACCCATTTGCAGATCGTTCCTCCCTACTGTGACCCTTTTCTTCCCATTCTGTGCTCCTGATCTGATGTAGATATTGTGTTCATTTGGAAGTCAGCATGGCCCTATGACAATGCGAGTCCTGAGGTCTCGTCACAGTTGTCGCTTCCAGGACAACCCCTTCTGGTTTTTCTTTGGCCCCACTGACCATCCCTTGGTCTCCTCTGCTGGCCCCTCTTCTTCCTCAACTTGAACGGTGAATTGTAAAGTACTGTCGGGACTTGGTCTTGGTTTTATTTCTCTTCATTGTCCATATTCTATCTATTTCTAAATATTTTACATTCACAAATCACTCATTTCCTTTCTGTATTCCAGGTCTGAATAATAATTACTTCTCAATGTCTTTATTTGCATGTCTAATTTGCCTCTCTAATTTACCATTACTAAACATGAGGTCTTGATTGATCCTAACCTGTTTATTTATTTTTTTAAGATTTTATTTGAGAGCGAGCCAGCATGAGAGAGAGAGAGAGGGAGAGAGGGAGAGAGAGAGAGAGAGAAAGATCACGAGTGGGGGTGGGGGGAGGAGCAGAGGGAGAGCGAGAAGCAGATTCCCCATGAGCAGGTAGCCCAGTGTGGGGCTTGATCCAGGACTCCAGTATCATGATGGAGCGGAAGGCAGATGCTCAACCAACTGAGCCACCCAGGCACCCCTGATCCTAACCTATTTAGTTCCCTATATTCCCTTTCTTAATAAATGGCACCCCCTCCTCCATTGCTCAAACCTAAAACCTGGCATTTCTTGATTATTTCTCATGTTCTATCCATCACCAATTCCTGCTGATTCTACCTCCTAAATACTGCGTCCCCCCCCCCCATGCCCACACCAGCCCTGCTTGCTTTACATTTAGTCCAGTCTCAGTCACTATCAACCTTTTCCCAGACTATTGTAATTTCCTGGCCCATTTTCCTCCTGGCCCCTTGTAATGCATTCTCCTCACGGCCTCTATGCAAATCATGCCTCCTCTCTGCTTGAAAAGCATCCAAATATTATCTCTTCTGGGACATCTTTCCCAACCACCCTGTTCAAAGATGAATCCTCAGGTTGATTTCTGACATAGCATCCCATTTATTTTCCTCAAAGCATTTACTCTAATATATAAATTTCTTCTTCTTCTTCTTCTTTTTTTTTTTTAAGATTTTATTTATTTGACAGAGAGAAACACAGCCAGAGAGGGAACACAAGCAGGGGGAGTGAGAGAAGGATAAGCAGGCTTCCCACTGAACAGGGCACCAGATGTGGGGCTTGATCCCGGGTCTCCGGGATCATGACCTGAGCCGATGGCAGTCGCTTAACCAACTGAGCCACCCAGGCATCCCTAAATTTCTTCTTTATTGTTAAAAATTTCTGCCTAGAATGTAATGTATTTACTGCACAGACACGTAAACTCACAAAAACAGATATTTTGTCTGGATCACTTCTAAACCCCTAGCACCTGCCACTATTATGGGCACCCAGCTTTTCATAAATGCCTGTTGATTATGTGAATGGCCCCTACCATCATTGCAAATATCTGAATTTAGACACAAGAAAAATCTGTGCTGTCTGGAAATCGGTGCTCAGTGAATGTTGGGGAAATGTTCACTTGTCACTGGAAGTAGTTTTGCGGGGTAAGGATGGATTTGTGCCTTTTGTCTTTCTTCACCTGGGAACCAGCACTTCTGAAAGTGTGATTTTACTCATTCTTCATATATACTAGAGAAGAATGATCTAAGTATACGGCTTTTCTAAAGCTAAGAAATGAGTCTCTTTCACAAAAGAACTAAAAACAGAACTCTGATTCATGAATTTGCTAATGACTTTTCTCTCTAGGGGAAACTCCTGGTGCACAGTGAGACATCTCCTGGGGTACAGCCTCACGCATGATGTGAAGGTTACGAGGAACGTCAGCTCTGATGTCTGCTGGCGGGCAGCACCAGCCAGGCTTAGCCCAGGGGTACTCAAAGGGGGTTCCTTTCACCATGTTAGACTGTGCACCCCTCTGGCACAATGCAGGGTTTTTTCCCCCATGCTTCCCGAACATTTGTTTTGAAGAGTTACTGACCTAGTTGACAGCCTTATGAATAAAAACAGCAATGAAGAAAACAAACATGCAAATGAATAATTCATTATCAATTTTGAAAACAAGGACAAAAAGAATCACAAGTAAATCAATTTATAATCCAGAAAATAATTGCATATAATTGGACAAGGGTGTAAGAGTATCTATCTTCTGTGTTGTATCTGTTGTTTCCTTTTCTTCCCTTTTACATTTCTTTTTAATGGGGCAACTTGAGTGACGTCTAAATTGCTTAATTACATAGCCTGTAAATGGGGAAACTATGGACTAGGTGACTGGGTGCACTTGCTTTCTCGCCTTTCACTGAAACATGCAAAGGGGAGGGGTGGAAACCAACAGCACAGGCACAGAGAGGAAACGGAAGCTGTGCCCGGGAGACCTCCTGAGCCAACAGCCCAGAGAATGAAGATGCAGTGAGATGCCAGCCTCTCTCCTATGCATTCACTCCCGGACCTCTACCCTACACACCCAGAAGACTTTGTTTCTGCTCCCCCAGCCCTTTGAACCACTGTGAATGCTGCTTTGAACCACTGTGGTTTTAAAACACCTTGTGCAGTACAAAGAATCCTTGCATGTATCTTGTGGTTTGAGACTACCTTTATGTATCGCTCTTGTCATTATCAGCAATGAACCCTTACCAGTGATATAAAATGAGTAAGAAGCACACAAAACAACTTGTAGTTGTCAGCCGATTAATTTTGGCCACAGACAACCAAGAGGGGAGAAACTGGGGCTCAGAGAAGCAAGTGTCAACCCAACCTGGAAGTGGCAGTCTGAAAAGATCAGAGCAATTCTATTTCACCAAACTCTAACCTGTCTGATCCAGTAACGAGTAACTACAGGGTTTCCAGTGGAAATGGATAGAAAACCATTCTTACTGCTTCCCTCCTGCAGAGTTAGGAAAAGAGTCCCCTAACAACAAACTTTGGTACCTATGCAAATAATGTCAAGTAAGTCTTCACTGTAACATTACCTAGGAGCAGAGGCCATCTTTCTCAAAGGGTTGCGAGTGAGACAACACAAGCACAGCACCTGGAATGCAGCCAGCACATATTAGATGCTCAGTAAATACAGCCCTTATTTTTTTTCCCTAACATTCTTACATACCACTTTCCACTCACCCCCTCTTCTCTTTTCTTGTCTGTGCAATAAGAAGACATTCCCCATGAGCTCCCGGGGAGGCTTGGAGCAAATGAATCCCAGGGTGCGCTCCCCTGCACTGTGATACTTCTGAGATACCACCATCTTCTGGTTCTTTCCTCACTGGGGCTGCTGCCTAAGTTCCCAGAACTCCCCTGAAAAACTTCTGATGGGAAAGGCAATGGGAGACTTCCCAACCCCTTCTCTGCTATCACTTTGCTCCTCTAGGACAGTTGAAGCCTTACCTTCCCAGGTTGGGAGAAAAGGGAGGTATGAATTCTCTGGGGACTTACCGGTCAACGTGCCCCTGGATATCTAAATTGCAAGCTCTGAGGGATTCTACAATCGCTTTCCCTCTCTCTCTCTCTCTCTCTCTCTCTCTCTCTCTCTCTCTCTCTAAGTAGATTAGAGAAGCTGGCAAATGGGTTTTCATAAATACAGACGGACAAAATATGATTCGATTTTTTCATTAGATTTCAGGATGAGTGAAGGAACAGTGTTCCGTGTTATGTGTTGCATGGTGGGGCGGGGTGTATTTTCTCATCGGTGAAATGCACTGCGCAGACCTCCGGTAAACTGAAATATGGAAAGCTGATTGCGGAGGTGGAGGGGGTGTGGTATTAGGGTGCTGGTGTTTGTTTAGGGGGCCGCGATTGTGAATGCAAGCAAAGCAGAGGCGTGCCAGGCGAGCGCGGGAAAAGATTACTGGTGAGGCAAGTGTGTGTCTATTCCCATAGAGCCCTTGCTCCGCGGCAGCCCCTTGCTGGGCAAGGGGTGTGATGTGAGAGTGGGGTGGGAGGGGGCAGCAGGCGGGGCCTGCCACGTCACTTGGAGAGTGAGTGTTGGGAAGGAAGGGCAGAGCGGAGAGCCGAGCCGCTGCAGCTGCCGCGGCTGCAGCGAAGGCTTGAGCGGTGGGGAGGTGGGTCCCCGTGCTCCGCGCCGGGGCAGCCGCAGGGCCCTCGACGAGGCCTGCGGCGCCACTCAAAAGGGAGGAGGTGGCGGCTGTGGCAGCGGGAACGGCGACCTTGGCCAGACGGAGCCCGCCGTGCTCGTAGGGCGGAGGCCGAGCCCCGCCAGGAGTCTCCGCCGAGCCGGAGGGAGGCGCATCTGGCGCTTCGCTCCCAGCGGCAGCCGGGGGGGGCTTGAGCCGCTGGAGAAACGCATTGGGAGCTAGGAAGAGCTAGCCCGTCCGGAGGGCGGACCCCCGCGTTCTGGAGCCCGGGCTCATGCGCGACAGGGGGAGAAGCCACGCGTCCTTTCGGGCAGTCCGTTTCACACGCGCCAGTTTGCCGTTCCAGGTATCCCAGTAAGCGGTGGCACCCGAGCGCGGATATCTGGAGGCGCGGATATCTGGAGGCGCGGAGCTAAATCCTCTGCGTCCGGGTCGCGTCCCCAGACCTGGCCTTGCAGAGACCCGGGCTTCGGGACTCACAGACCCAGCGGCCAGGCCAGAGCGCGAGCCCCACCCTACACGGAGCGCGCCGCTGAGAGCCGGGAAGAGGTGCCGCCCTCCAGAGGTTGTGTCGTGGGCGCCGTCCTAGTGGCGGGGAGCGCACCGCGGAGGGGACATGAGGTCGGAGAAATCCCTGACGCTGGCGGCGCCCGGGGAGGTCCGTGGGCCGGAGGGGGAGCAACAGGATGCGGGAGATTTCCCGGAGGCCGGCGGAGGCGGGGGCTGTTGTAGTAGCGAGCGCCTGGTGATCAATATCTCCGGGCTGCGCTTCGAGACGCAACTGCGCACCCTGTCGCTGTTTCCCGACACGCTGTTGGGAGACCCCGGTCGCAGAGTCCGCTTCTTCGACCCCCTGAGGAACGAGTACTTCTTCGACCGCAACCGGCCCAGCTTCGACGCCATCCTCTACTACTACCAGTCTGGGGGCCGCCTAAGGAGGCCGGTCAACGTGCCCCTGGACATCTTCTTGGAGGAGATCCGTTTCTACCAGCTGGGAGATGAGGCCCTGGCGGCCTTCCGGGAGGACGAGGGCTGCCTGCCGGAAGGTGGAGAGGACGAGAAGCCACTGCCCTCCCAGCCCTTCCAGCGCCAGGTCTGGCTTCTCTTCGAGTACCCTGAGAGCTCGGGCCCCGCAAGGGGCATTGCCATCGTCTCCGTGTTGGTCATTCTTATCTCCATCGTCATCTTTTGTTTGGAGACCTTGCCCCAGTTCCGTGCAGATGGTCGAGGTGGAAGCAATGGTGTGGGCAGAGACTCCCCAATTTCCAGGGGTAGTCAAGAGGAAGAGGAGGATGAAGATGATTCCTATACCTTTCATCCTGGCATTCCCCCGGGAGGCATGGTGGCCGGTGGCTCATCCTCACTAAGTACTCTTGGGGGCTCTTTCTTTACTGACCCCTTCTTTCTGGTGGAGACCCTATGCATAGTTTGGTTCACTTTTGAGCTCCTGGTTCGTTTTTCTGCCTGCCCAAGCAAGCCAGCCTTCTTCCGCAACATCATGAACATCATTGACTTGGTGGCCATCTTCCCCTACTTCATCACCCTGGGCACTGAGCTGGTGCAGCAGCAGGAGCAGCAGTCAGCCAGTGGAGGGGGCGGCCAGAATGGGCAGCAAGCCATGTCCCTGGCCATCCTCAGAGTGATCCGCCTGGTCCGGGTGTTCCGCATCTTCAAGCTCTCCCGCCACTCCAAGGGGCTGCAGATCCTGGGCAAGACCTTGCAGGCCTCCATGCGGGAGCTGGGCCTGCTCATCTTCTTCCTCTTCATCGGAGTCATCCTCTTCTCCAGTGCCGTCTACTTCGCAGAGGCTGATGATGATGATTCACTCTTTCCCAGCATCCCGGATGCTTTCTGGTGGGCAGTGGTTACAATGACCACGGTAGGTTATGGAGACATGTACCCCATGACGGTGGGGGGTAAGATCGTGGGCTCATTGTGTGCCATTGCTGGGGTTCTCACTATCGCCCTGCCTGTGCCCGTCATTGTGTCCAACTTCAACTACTTCTACCACCGGGAGACAGAACAGGAGGAGCAAGGCCAATATACCCATGTAACTTGTGGGCAGCCTGCACCAGACCTGAAGGCAGCTGACAGTGGACTTGGCAAGCCTGAATTCTCCGAGACCACTCGGGAACGGAGACCCAGCTACCTTCCACCTCCGCATCGGGCATATGCAGAGAAAAGGATGCTCACTGAGGTTTGACTGATGCAGACAGGATGTGAATGAAAAGGATGACACTGAGCGAACAGTCTCAGGCTTCCTTCTCATTGTGCACTCTTCTCACCTGAGCTCCAGCCAAATTCCTGACTCCCTCCCCTGCACCGGGTCCAGATACCTGGACTGTCAACCTTGTGCTTGATCTCTACAGCCTTCAAGGTTTAACCATCTAAATGACATTCTTGAAATTCTAACGGTGCCACCCACTCATGCCCATCTTCTGTCACGTGGATGAGATTTCCGTCTGACCTTCCCTCATGACTCTAAATTTTCATGTCTGGGGCTTATAATATCTTTAGGACCAGAGATGTCAACAGGATGGAAACCAGGCTTACCTTGGATCGTGTTTCTCTCCTTGGTGTCCTTTGCTTTGGGGCACATACCTGTCAGCTTTTGGCTACATGGTAACTGGCAGAAGCTGAAGGACAGAAACATTGTTCATCTTCCTGTTTTGTTTCTGTGCCCTGTAACACCTGCTGGTCGTCCTGCCGAGAACCCTTGGTAAAGCCTTTAGCTGCACAGCCTCCACATTTGTTATTCATCTTGACTCTTGGAAGGAATTAGAGAAACTGCAATTAAACTTGGCCATTTGGAGGACATCAGAGTCAGTCCCAGATCAGAGGGGCCAGTGGATTCCTCGAGGTGTGTCCCGGCACAGTGGATATAGCCTTTGGTCTACATTCAGTTCTTCCCTCCCTGACTGTCTAGCTTCCAGGAAGGTTCCTTCTCAGAGCCCAGAACTCTTTCTGTGCAAGTGCCTTCCTGTGCAGAGGAATGGGAAAGAGGGAACCACAAAGCCAGGAGAAATGGCTGAATAGAGTCAGCCTGACCACATTATTGAAAGAGAGGTATCACTTAAGCAGGCATTGTCATCTGAGAGGCGTGCAAAGAGGAGCCTTGTGGCAGGCGGGAAATTTCTCCCCTGTGCTTTCCCCCAACCCTCTCGAGCCCCGCCACCCTTCGTCCTGGGAATTTGACTTAGGACTTCAGTTGAAGGTTTTCCAAAGCAAACTCTAGCTGAAATCCGCAGACAGGTAAAAACACGCACTGGATGCTAGCTAGCATAGGGTTGTTCCCATTTTAGGGGCAATGAAACAGGTTTAGAGTAAAGAAGAAACATCATTTCTCTGTTGACAACCTCACTGTTAGAGGGTTTTTGCTGAGTCAAGCAAACATTCACCGGCTCTGCCCCTGGGACCTGCTCTAACTGCTAAGGTAATGTGGCGGTGTTACCACCGGATAAGTCATCTTCCAGTGAGACTCTGCTGCCTGCCTTCATCCCACCTGCCCACTTCCCCTCGTTTCTCTCCTGGTAACGTTGTCATTTGTTTGTTGCCTTGAAAAACTGTGATGTACTGTTCTGAGCTCTTCCGGGTGCAGTTCAGAAGCTGAAAGGACTGTTAACATGTTTTTAATTTTATATCTATGCTTTAAGACTCTTTGATGAGAATTTTTTTAAAAATTATTTTCTCAAAGAGCAACTTAGGAGGGATGGCCTTTTGAGGGTTTTCTTGAGAGGCACTGTGGCTCCTGTGAGTGCCAGATCTAAATCTGGATTTTGCCACAGCCTGACAGGGTAACTTGGGCGCCACAGTCCCTCTTCGTGCCTCAGTTTCCCCACCCATTGAATGGGAACATTAATGTCTTCCCCTCCCTACCTCATGGGGAATGTTGATGAACTCATCTGGGAAGCTGGGGGTGATGCTATGCAACTGTGTGAATTTTAGTAAGGGACTTGAGTTTTTAGTTCATTAGCCTGTTTTCCTATCTCCCAGAGGCAAAACCTCCCTGCAGAGTTCCTGGTTTCGGCCCAAAACCCAAGAGTAGGCTAAACTGGGTTATTAGCTCTTTAAATCCCTGCTTAGCCTCTCGAACTGGGCCTCAGGTTCTCTTCTTACACTTCAGCAAGGAGGATGCCCTTGACACAGGTTCAGTGGGATCCTTCCAGGGCAAGATGCAACCTTGACTGGGAGCTTGGCTTCTCCAAACCTGAAATACAGATAAGAGGAGTTTGTGATTCAGAAATCTGCTCCAAGGCCATAAAGTGCTGGTTTTCCAAATTCCTTCCATTACCTCTAGCTATTTGGGGAAAGGAGAAGGGCCCACTACAGAGGCAGCGGGTAAATGTTGGAACATGTATGCATGTGTCTCTATATGTGTGGGGGGGATCATCCTCATCACCGTCCCTAATAAAACATTTCCTTTTCAAGTCAGAGCATGCCTGAAAGTAAAGGGTTTGTGGAGAGCTGGGCTCTCCAGGGACTCTGGTTGCCATAGCAACCTTCCAGACTGTTCTCTCTATCTTCTGATTTGGGCAGCAAGGGAGAACAGGAGACTACATATTCCCAGCTTCTGAAATGGGAACACCTCCTACATAGTACTTTAGGGGCTGGTGATGACCAGCAGCATGTGTGACCTTTGGAAAATGAGGGGGAAGCAGCTCCCCCAAACTTTCTCCCTGGACCTTTCTTCCTGGTTTTTCCTCATCCAGTCATCGAAGCTGCCTCATCTCACCCCTGATTCTTCAGAAATTTGAATGCTAAGCAACTGCCAGTTAAACCAATGTTAATATTATCTTTTGCAAAATGACAAGGGGAGACTCGGAGGGGACAGGCTCCTCAGGAGGCGGCCAGGCTGGGCCTTGCCGAGAGTCCGGTCAGTTATAGTCCATGATAGGATCATGCAACTGTCATCCCCTCAGAGAGAGGCTCCTCCCTGCTCTCAGAGAGACCAAGAGAAATGACACTTCTTCCCGGGGGAATTATCTAGCTCTTTTCCTAGGAATCTCATAGGTGGCTCTTCTCAAGACATCGAAGAAACATGGAGAGGCTGTGACCTGACCTAGTTTCTGTGAAGGATTTTGCCAAGCTATCCCTCTGACTCTGAGCCTCTCTGTGTGGATTTTGTGCCCCGAGCATCGAGCATGGAGAGAAGATGCACCCTTTGCGAGACATCTGGGGTGGTGATTTCCCAGCTGCGGGCAAAGGCAAGTGTCAGGCCTCCATTACACCTGACTCGCCAGCGGGAGCTCCCGAATGCCTTCCTGGATCTGTCAGGTTCAGCTGAGATGTGGGGTAGTCCTCCTGCCTGATCATCCCTAAGGAGAGAGGGGGACAGCTGGCCGCCTTTGCATCAGAGGTAGGTTCTGTTGTTGGGAAACTTTCCTCCTGGCTCAGTGTGCTCAGCCAGGCCAGATGCCAAGTTGGGGAGGGGAGCCCATGCATCCCAGGGAGACCTGGGGCTTTGATATCCTGGTCTCAGCGACCACCTTCTTCACCTTCTGTGTATTTTCTGTGACTCCATGTACTTTGGTCTCCTTCCTCTTTTTCTGCTCCCTCACTGCTGCCTCCCCCACCCTTCCTAGTCCCCTCCTTTTCTCTGCACTCCTCTCCCCTTCTCCTAGGTATACTCATTTTCACTGCACTTTTTTCTTCCTTATCACATTTCTGGATTTTGCCCTTCTGTTGTTCTAATCTCTTCCTCCTTCTCTATGTGTCTTTCTATCTTTCTCCCCCTCTCCACCCTTTTATTGGCAGGGAGCAACTCTAGCATTTCTGTTGAGATCACACCTTGAACTCTAGGATAGCCATGATCACAGGTGTTTGCTAAGAAGGCTGTTCTCCAGCTGGTGGACACCCCCCATCACTTCCCTGCCCGCTCAGTGTCCTGTCCTTCCCTGCCAACCTCGCCCCTGTGATCACAAGTTCTGAACTTACAGAGCAAGATGAGATTGCGCTGGGTTTAGAAAAATGTTTCTGCAGGTGTGTCCTGACTCTTCAAAAATAAAAGAGAGAAGGAAACAGAAAAGAGAGAGGGAGAGAGGGAAAGAGAGAGAGAGAAACTCTAAGTTCCCCAATCTAAAGAAGCTTACATAAAGGTTCAAAACATAACAAAAGAACAGTAGGGACAGTAAGTTAAACACAAAAACAAGGACTTAGGAGGAAGTGGAATTAGGAGTGGAATTAGCCTGGAAAGAGCCTTAACTCAGAAGTGGCCCTCAAGCTGCCCTTATTTCATTTGAAGGCCCTCATAATCATCCAGCTGTCTCTCTTGCACACTGAAGGCCGGACAAAGGGAGGGCATATGTCCCAGGGGAGCGAGCTGCTGGGGATGCTCCTTGCCAAGATGGATTAAAATTCTCTACCCTGTTCTTAAGGAGCGCTGTGCACTCCCCTTGCTGGAGGTAGGCCCACCTGCACCCGGACAGGGGTGGGGTAGGAGGGTTAATGAACATTTTCTAAAACATTATGGTGATAGTTGTATAACTCTATAAATTAACCCAAAAAAGTCACTGGGTTATGGGGGTGGGGCTGATAACCTGAGAGTTTCACACCTTGTCTGGGAGAATGGTTTGGTTTTATAAATCTAGAAGGTTAGCATCTCTAAAGGTGGGCTAATTTAAATATCCAGGATGGGATGACAGTTTTTTCCTTTTGCCACTTGGGGACACTAGAGCTTTCATGCACTTGCTCTTTGCTACTCAAATATGGTGCCAAGAACTGCCTTTTTTTTTTTTTTTTAATTTTGACAATCAAGTCATTGTGGGATTTTTCCTCTTTGCCCGAGCAAAAGAAAGGTCAAAGCCATTTTTGGTAAGTGCAGAGCGTGATTAGCATGTATTGGGCTAGGGTGAATATGCTTCACGTTATTCATTACGTAGGACTAAGGCAGTGAACTTGCCCGAGGGGTTCATACTTCTGGCAAAACAAAAACGTCAAAATCTCAAAAAACCAACTAACCTCCCCTCCAGTCTCTTTACCTGTAAACTCAGAGTGCTGTAAGAAACTGTACCTGAGTCAAGGTTTTATTTTGCTGTCCTCCTTCTCACCCTCCTCCCTGCAGTAAGCATTAACCCCTTACAGCTGCTGTGGGGTCAGCAACCTTTGGAGCTTGGCGCAAACGGAAGTCAGCTCATCCTTTGTTCATCAAACATTGCTCTTTTGCTCTCATTTGCCTTTGCTCACTGGGACCCATCCTTCCCTCCCCTTGGTACTTCTCCTCACATGACACTTGCCAGTCCTGCTGCTTATCATTCCTTCTCTCCACTGGCTGAGCCCTTGCTTTTGGCACTATTTCTGTCACCCGGCATCTCCACACAAATGCCAAGATAGATTCCCAGAGAATATTGTCCTCCCGGGACAATCTGGCTGCCGTGCCAGCTCTGATCGGTTTTGACTGTGTGTTATTGCCCTGGGAAGCAAAGTGCGGTCTGATTCTAGCTTGTCAAGGTCACGTAGGGAAGGTAAAGAAACCCCTTCATTCTTTAAATGGTCACATTTCCTCTCTCTGTTCTGCTTTACACGGGACTGCCTCCGGTGGCACTGATTAGCTTCTGGCCGAGCTTGGGGCTCTAGTGGGAGAGGGGACTTGCCAGATGTAGGCCACTGGGAATACAAGACAGATGGGCTCTCGGCTCTCATGTTACTGTGTCTCCCAGTGAAGTACCTGCCTGTTCTGGGCTTGATGTCCCTGTGGGATTGGAGATTGTCATGTCATGTCTCTTCCCTCTGAATGCCTAGAGAGAGGAGTTCACCCTGCCTCCCTGCCTCTTCTTCATTCTCACCCCTTTGGTACCCTAAAGAAGGGGCACAATCTATTTGTGACCACTTCTGAAGGACAAGCAGGGTGCTGACTCCCCCATTCCCAGAAGAACAGAACAAAAGGGGCTCTAAGTATCATTAATACTGGTCTCACCTTGGCTATCACTTAACCTCCTTAGGGCCTAGCCTGGGTGAAGGTTTGTAACTTTTTTTTTCTTAAACACAATTCTAACGTCATTACTGTTACTCTGAAGAGGCTTTTCCCTGTTCCTGCCTTGGGCCTCGACAGACATGCTTTGCTTGCCCCGGAACACATCTCGGATCCTTAAGCAGCCCCCACAGCAAGCTGCAGGGAGTACAGACAGACCCCCGCTCTTTGGTGAGCACAAAACCAACATTTCAAAAGGAAATCGCAGCCGCGCAGTCTGCTGGCGCTGCTATTTTTGACATGCTTGCTGTTCTCGCAGGACTTGACAACCTCCGTCTCCAGGAGACAGACAAACCAGCTCTTGGCAAGCAGAGACACTTTGCTTTGAAAAAGAACATAGGAAGATAGTCGCGCGGCTGGGAGGGGCCGGGAAGATGAGCTATCCTTCCCTCTCTTCTAGGAGGCTCAGCACCAGGCCAGTAGGGTCCGTAGGTCTCAGGCCAGGGCACCGTCCTGGCCTCGTGACTCCTTCCTCTGCTTTGGTCCTCCCCAGTGGGAGTGGTCCTAGCAACAGTGAGGATGGCGCCATTCATTTAAAAGAGCATTGAAAATGTCTTCAATGCTTTCAGACATCATCTCATGTAACAAAAAGGTCAGGAGCAACAAAAAGGACTGTGGGGCCAAGTTCCTGGGGTTCAAATCCCACCTCTGCCACTCGCCTGCTCGGTGACATGCAGCAAGTTCTGAAACTGCTCCGTGCCTCGGTTTCCCCTTCTGTAAAGGGGGGATAATAATAGTGCCAATCTCATGGAGCTGTTTTGAGGATTATGTGAACGAATATGTGTGCAGTGTTTATGTAATAAGAGATACGTGTTATACTATGTAACAATATAGAAACACTATGACTGGCTGCTATTACTATTACCCTCCAACCACCAAAGGTGGTTGGCGGGCTAGGTGTTGTGTTCCTCTGCCAGATAAGACGGTTGAGGCTCAGAGGGCATGTTCAAGGACACACAACTAATGTGTGACCCATCGTCCTCAGGGGAGACATAATTTACAGAACTCAGTGAGGTTCCAATTAATACTAAACTAGAAGAGAGAATGGATTTATGGTTTCTAAATGTGTATACGGGCTTTTATTTATATGCTAGTTTGTCTCTTTGAGGGAAAACCAGCAGGTATCCTGTTTCTCTCCCCCGCTCCCTGTATAGCTATATATCTCACTAGCCATAATCTCACACAGCTATAATCTCTCATAGCTATATATAAATATACACAGATTTACACACACACACACACACACACACACACACACACGTGTATAAGTATACAGACTTCCCCAGCTATTCAAAAGTAGAGCATTCCTGTGAAACCTTTCATAAACCAAAGGAAGTAAAGCAAAGAAGTAATTACCATTACGTAAAAGCAAAAATCCCCTTTGGATTTCTTTGGGTTATTGAGATCGGGTACTAACACAGGTCTTTAGTAAAAGCAAAGTGGTATTTTGAAAAAAAATGTGTGTGTGGGGTGCCTGGGTGGCTCAATCATTTAGCGCCCGAGTCTTGATTTTGGCTCAGGTCATGATCTCGGGGTTGTGGGATCGAGCCCTGTGTGGGGCCCATGCTCAGCGGGGTATCTGCTTGAGATTCTCTCTCTCCTTCTCCCTCTGTTCCCCTCCTCACATGGCCTCTCTCCCCTTCCCCCAAAAGAAATAAGTCTTTTTAAAAAGTTGTGTAAAGGGAAAACCTGTACATCTTTCTATAGGCAGCCCTTCCTTACTACCATCACTGTTCTCCTCCACCCACATTTTAACATTCCCAGGAGATGGCACTCCACTAGAGCTTTCCTCATATACTTCCTCCAGTCCTTCCTCTGTGGGACAAATACAGGGTCCCATAGTTAGCCCTAAGGATAGAACGCATAAATCGGACCCCAGTTCAGTTTTCTTATATTGTTCCAGTGGCTTTCAAAATCCTACCTCCCTTGGTCCTCGTCCTCAGCATCCCCTTCTGTTCCCAGCCCATCTTCATGACCCACTGCAACCCCCCCAACTTTGCAGGCGGTGACACCCTGTAACACATAGGGAGGGCTCCAGCTTCCCTTTGCTCTTTTCAAGGGGAGGAGCCAGGAAGCCCGGGAGCTGGAAGAAGTAGTCCCTCCTACTTCTGTGGGTCCCCATTTGCTTCCAGTGCAGCTTTCACTGGAGGTCCCAAATCAGGCCCAAATGTTCTACTCACGCGGTGCTCATTCCCACAACCCCTCCACCTCACACAGAAGACCTGGCCCAGGGCCAGGCAAGGGGACTGCCTCCCCATTCAGACTTCTTGGCTTGCCTGCCTTTGGAAGTAGAGAACATGTATCCGAATCACCATTATTAGCTGCACTTCATTAAGCCTCTCCAGTTTTGTCATCTGCAAAATAAGGGAGCTGATTCCACTTGCTTCACATAGTTGTTGGGAGGCTCAAACAAATGGCACATTAAAGAGGTTAGCGGGAAGTAAACTCTCAGCAGAGCTGGGCGAGGGCGCCTCAGTGACATTGGTCAGCTGGCCACCACCGAGTGGGCCTGGAGCCACCAGTGCTTGCAAAGAAAGGCCGGTCCCTGCTGCCTTCGGTGCTGTTCTCTGAAACAAACATTTCAATGAAATATGATATAAAAAATAGACTCATGATAGCTAACTGTTTTCTCTAGAAGGCTCTTTGCCTGAAGGATTCACAGCAGAAACTGTTTAAATAATGGCACTGAAGATGTGATTTAATATGTAGAAACATAATCTGAATGTACCTTGTAAAAATAGAATGGATACACTGGTGATATTTTTTTTTCAACCAAGATAGAAAACCCCCTCCCAGGAGCACCAGAGCCCTGGGAAGGACAGTACTGAGGGTCACAGGGACAGGATGGGGAGGGGGGCTGGAAGGGACCCTAAATGTTTCTCTTCATGAAGGAGAGGGCTGATGCAGACAAGTGGAAAAATTAGCCCATGATCACAGCTAATTCAGGGCAAAACTGGGTCTAAGACTCATATTTTCTAACCTCACCAACAGTATATGTTTTTTTAAGAAAAACAGAAACCTGGGGCGCCTGGGTGGCTCAATTGGTTAGGCGACTGCCTTCGGCTCAGGTCACGATCCCAGAGACCCAGGATTGAGTCCCACATCGGGCTCCCTGCTCGGCGGGAAGCCTGCTTCTTCCTCTCTCACTCCCCCTGCTTGTGTTCCCTCTCTGGCTGTGTTTCTCTCTGTCAAATAAATAAAATCTTTAAAAAAAAAAAGAAAAAGAAAAACAGAAACCTAAGGATTAAACTTACCAATTTTATTCATTTCCTATCCAGCCAAACTCATTAGCAGAACTGTCTGTAGGAAGGGGAATTAAGTGCTTTGTAATTTCATCTCTCTTCCCTGATTTTCGAAGGTGTACAGAGGCAGCAGGCCTAGCTAGAGAAATTCTTCGTCAGATAACCAGCTCCTGGATTTGTAAGGAGCGGCTAAAAATTGTTTCTCTAGTAAGTACCAAAGGTATTTTCACACTGGGCAAGGACAGGTTCATGTGCAGGCTCTGGCCTGGGCAGCAAAGCCCTGTGCTTTTAATCTTACCAAGTAAGACGTTCTATAACCTTTTAGGGCTATAGCTTTTCTGTTAAATTTAGTGACCAGGCTACAGGAAACTGTTACAAATTGGAAGTCAGGAAAGCAGGTTATTTGAGACTTCTGCATTTTAAAAAGGATAAGAGGGATGCAGAAAGTTAACATCTTACCCAGGAGTGCCAATTTCTGACACCCTGGGAAGCAGGAATCAGCTTCTAGATTCTTCTCTGTACTTTGTCATCCCAGGAGAGAAAGAGAAATCACTGTTGGTTACAGATTCCTTTTATAAATCACAGGGCTAGTGTCAGGAAGAACAAAGTTTTCAAAAGCCATGGTGGCTGAACCATAAGTCAGACAGTACTTGGCTGCTTCAAGGAGATGTGGCATTGCTGGGGAGAGAAGTCTGGCATGATGGGCAGAAGGGTTTGTGTCTCTTTTAGGACTGCTGTCAGTGCATTTACCCAGGAGCAGCACACACGATTGCACATGGGGAGCCCAAGCTCTCAACCACCCATACCCAGCCACACTCTAGGCCTGCTACTTACCCTCTGCTCCTCTGGAGGTATGCTTTTTGTTTTTTGGGTTTTTTTTGCTTAATTCTTTTTTCTGCATCTGCAACCCTCTGGCATGTGGTTTCATATCCCTGCAGAATTCTAGCTAGTGATCACAGAACACCTAACCCAAAAACTGTGCGTGTTATTCCTGATAATAGGTCCTAAATCAGTGACTTGTAGGTCAAATATGATGCCCTGTTAAGAAATATTGGATATGAGAATTTTATCTCAATAAAACTGGGCAAAGATACTAGAAATATGGGGAGATTTCACATGCATAGCTTGGCTTTTGTTTTCTTTAGAAAAATGAAAGATCTGGTCTTGTTGATCCTGCATTTTGACTGCACCATCAGTTGGCAGGAGCTGAGTGAGCTGCCCCCTTCTGAAGGCCTAGTGGGTTCCTTTCACCCAGTGTCCACTGAGGCTGGGGCTGTCTGACATTTTTGTTGTGCCCCCAGCATTATTTTCCTTCTAGGTGGGAAACCGTGTCCTCTGTGTGCATTTCTACCAAAGGCACTATGCCCAGCCCACTTCATCTGGTGACCCTGTGGACACTGGTGTATGTGACATCCCCTCAAAGCCTTCCTTGAATGATCTCACTGAACCTCAGTGGACTGTTGGATGGGATGGGGGTAGGTGTGGTTGATAGGAATGGAGTGAAAGCAGAAACAAGGGCTGGCAGCCCATACAGGAGGCAATCACAACTCCAGATGAGAGACAGACCGGGGCGGCTGCTTGGAGAGAAGGGACCTTGTAGGAATCAAGAACATGCTCAGTTATGTTCTCTGTCCAGTTAGGTGGGCAAGGAAATGTGTGATGCAATCAAGGATTTCCATCTAAAATTATTAACATGCAGAAAAGGCAAAGCTCGGTGTTTGGGTATTTCTGACTTGAGGCCAGCCGCCTACTTCTGTGATGTCAGATACTGAGACATCACTCTGTTCGTGCTGGCTGGGACTCAACGTTCTGAGTCGGGGCTCGTCAGTGGGATCCTGTAGCTCTCTTGGGGAATGGTTGGCCACCAGCCAGGGGCTGTGCATCTGTGTGACACTTGAAGCTTGTGGTCATCCTCATACCCTTTCTTCCCTCTCTTCCTAGATTCTTCCCTCTTGGTTTCAGCTCTCAGTTGAACTCTGATGTTTATGGGCTTATTGGCCAAAAGCGAGCTGACTAGAGTTGGAACTGTGTCCAAAGTTATTGTGTTGGGAGAGAAATGAGAAAGGTTCTTCTCTTTTCCTTGCTTCACCTGTTATTTCTTCAGAATGTTTTGGGGTCAGAGTTTGATAGCAATTTGGGCTAGAGGCAGCTCTAAATCCTCTGAGTCCCAAGAGAAGAGCAGATTTCACTTTGGTCATCTCTTACTGGGGACAGCTTTCACTTCCTAAAACCCAAATTTAAAAAGGATTCTATGACCCTTCCCCGCTCATCTCCCTGACTCCCATACTCGCCCTTTCTAGGAGCACAGAAAAAATTAAATCAGGTTGGGTTAAAGGAAATCCATCACAGGTTATCCATCTTAATGACTGTCTGCCTCAATTCTTCCCATCGATGCAGTTCTGAAAAGTTGTTTTTGACACGTGTGTGTGTGTGTGTGTGTGTGTGTGTGTGTAAAAGTAAGAGAACCACTTTCCTATCACAGGTGATTTTAACAGGGAGGGGCCCTTTTACATTTAAATGAAACCACAGTCTGCAGCTAAACTTAAAAGAAAGCATATGGTCTGTAGAAAAATGAACTCAAATTAATTTATGGCATACGTCATGCTTTTGAAATTCCTTTGTTCAGTGGAAAGAAAAGGAACTATGGACCAGACTGCCCGATTATGGACCAGATTTGAGAAAGAGCCTTTTTATTCACTGGAGGAACTAGGGGCTATTTTTCAAATGTGTATTCAAAAGTGGGAACTCTAGCAAACTCTATTACAATTTTCTCTCTTTCTTGCTGTATTCAGACTGTCTAGATGATGAATTTCCACGTGTGCAGTGTGGTATCTCCCATGCTTATAGCGTGTCAGGTGAGGCAGGATGGGAGAAATGCAGTCCCGGTCCTGAGTCCCTTGTGTCTCTCTATTAACTGTGCAAGAAGAGGTGATGTGCTAACCCAGGAGTCAGCGCCCAGCGCTGCCACCCTGTCTGTGTAACTGTGTGGCCTTGGGAACACTGGGAACCTCTCTGAGTCATGGTTCTCTCCTCTATAAAATCAGGTCATCAATAGAGCATCTGTCATGGTGACCAGTGGGCTTAAAGGAGCCAATATTAATTAGTTGCATCACAGGTCCTGACACACAGTAAGCATTCAATAAAAATGGGTTGTCTTTTCCACGATCTCTTTCTTTTTGGCCCATTCCAGTAGGACACTGAGGCATAGGCAGGGCCTCTAAAATTTGCTGCCCAACCTTTAGAAACAATCAGAACCACTCGAAGCTCATGTAAATCAAGGCCTTTAGGAAATATATGTCCCTTTGTAGGTCTGGGTTTCCTGGCCTACCACTGATCATGATTCAGTTATGTAATCATCCAATACTTGGTTGGATGACAGGTGACTCATAGAAAGGGTCTTAATACGTTCTTAGACTGAAAACTGCCTCCCTGCTAAAACAGGCAGCAGAAAGGAACACCCAACAGTTCTGATAATCTATTTAGAAAGAACATACGCAATGAAGTGACTTATGCAGGCAAAATTCTGGGAAGGAGTAAGAGTTTCCAACACACTTACGAATTAACTGGGACTTTGAATAACTGAATGTGGATAGACAGCCACTTACTTGGCTCACTTTTGGGCTTGCCTCGAGTGGGAGAAGTTGCTGTAAGGAGTCTGCACAAGGATCCAGGAAGAAGGTCTCCTTGGTTGCCTAACAGGCTCAGAAACATGCCTGTCATGATGCATTTGGGGTCAACAGTTCTTCGGAATTATAACACAAGCCAATGGAAAATAGGACTTGATTTACAGGGAGCGTATTTCTTTAAATACAATATTTCAGGAATGTATTTCATTTGCAAGGAAGTCAGCTGAACTCAATGATGTATAAGTAAGTAGAGAATAAGACAAAATGACATACAGAAATTGAGCAGGCAGTGGCTTACAAAAGACAAAAAAGGACATTAGTCTGCCTTGCATCAGGAAAAGTTCCTCATTACCCCAGGCCTGTTTGAGACATCCCCATAACCAGGGGATGAGAGGGAGAAAGATTCCAAAACCTAGACTCCCTGCTATTTGTGTTAGAGGGATATTTTCTTCCTACCTCAGTTACACATCTGTGGCTGTACTTTTAAATTTCTTCCTGCAATTTTGTGCCAACTGAGATGGATATTCAGCTGACCATATCACCTAGGAAAACTATACCAGAGTTCCCCAGACGTGATCTGCAGGGTCCTAGTCTTACATGGCATTCACATGAAAATGTTCCCAGCTACTATTTTTCTGCTTCTTGGAGATACACAATGCATGAGAACGTAAGATTAAAGGCCCTGAGAAGTCCTGCAGCAAATAAACATATTTCACTTCTTAAACCTATGTTGTTCAAATTATTTTTACCATGGTATCTCCACCCCGTTTTGGGGGGTAACTTCTAGTTACATCCCATTAAAAACTAGAACCCTAGGAATAAATTTTGAGAAACTCTAAGACATCAGAAACTCCTTATGATGAACTCGAGTCCATGGAAACTCAGCCCTTAAAGGTTTCCTCCAATGGACCATTTTGTGGCCTCTTATCAACCTTCTGA
Source organism: Spilogale gracilis (assembly GCA_004023965.1). Lineage (NCBI taxonomy): Eukaryota > Metazoa > Chordata > Mammalia > Carnivora > Mephitidae > Spilogale > Spilogale gracilis. The sequence goes on along the minus strand of PITA01005233.1, from coordinate 56,697 downwards.
AAATTTTCCACACTCCTGTTTAGTTGTGCAGAGCCATACATAATCAACGTTTTTATAAGGCTCTGAGATCAAGAGTCAGACACCTAACCCAACTAGACCTTTTAATGAAAATATTCAAGCATACCTTTACTAAATACCACATTCTGAATATCATATTCACAATCTGAACAAGACTCAAAGAAATACTAGCAGTGAGCTCTAAGTAATCAGGCTCTTCAGTCTTCTTGCCCATGCTCCTAAATATTGTTTTCAAGGTATTCTCCCGTGGTGATTCAGGGGCTGGTACCTCCCAGCTGGTACCCAGTTCCTCCAGTGCTGGACTTAAGTCTGCTAGGCAGCTCTTTCTGCTAGGTGTCCTTTGTGCTACCAAGAGCTCTTACCTTTGGCTCTGCTCACCCTAGGAAAGGCTTGGTGCTCACTGTCTACTCCTCCACCCCACCTGGCCCAGGACCAGATCCATGGTTTCCTTTCTGTGTTTCGAGGTAAAAAGAGAGAGAGATGTGGTGACCTCTTAACCTGCTGTTGCCTTTGTCCCTGTTGCTCCTTTTCTGGACATCTTGGGCTATGAGGAGCTCCTGATAGCCAGTTCTTTCATCTTTAAAATTTTAAATCCACTAAAAGTTTGAATAAGTGGACTGTGGAGATGGTGGGCATCACACCTAATTCTGAGTCTGTCAGTTACCTGCTGTGTAGATGACCCTGAGCAAGTCACCTGCCCGGCCCTCAGCAGATGGTAGCTCTTGGTTTTATTCTCTGGCCCACTGTTTCCATATGTAACATGAGATGGTTGGACTAGACAGTCTCTGTGTTTGGGCTTGAAAATTCTGCAGATGCTTTGTTACTCATTGAATGTACAGCTTGATAACTTGGCAAACTTTATTGCTTGGCTTTTGACACCAGGATGATCTTTTAAAAAGAGAGACGGAGTTACTAAATTTCAACTTAATATAGGATATTGGATTTCAGGGCTCACCCACTCTAGTCTCTTATTTTATAGACAAAGATCAGAACTTACCACTTACAAATATATGGAGCAGGATATAGCAAAATTTTGGAAGAGATATAACAATTTTTATGTAATACCAAGGGGGATAAATTGCTTCTCTCTGCTTTTCCCTTGCTTTTCCTCCTTCCCTCCCTCCCTCCTTCCTTCCTGCCTTCCTATTTTTCTCAGATGAGCTCGCAGTTATTAAGTGCCTCCAGATCTTTTTTACTTCACAGTTGCAAAATAAACATTTCTCAGTTTTGGCTGTGTCAAGTACCTTGGCATTATGATTGGAAAAATGTTGGGCATGGAAAGGCACTTCTATATTAAGGAGAAGCAGGGGAATGCAGACCAGCAGGGGTGTTAACTAGAATCCTCTGGGTCTGTGGCTCCTCACTTGCAGAGGGAGCTTATAGAAAAGACAGAGGAAAGAAAAGTTGGTGTAATTCTTTGATATCCTCAGACCAAGGTGGCAGTGACCCCAAGGGCAGGTGCTGGGTTGTATACTGGCCCCACCGTGCAGTGACTCTGGATAGAAAGGTCGAGGTTGGATAGAAAGTGCTCAGCTCTGCCCTTCCAGTCCTGCATGGCTAAACTGGTCTTGGTGCTTTTTGGTGTCTGTTCATCATCCTTTTCCCATTTAGCTTCCCTCCTTATTGTTGGTGTGCCTGATGAAGCAGCAGAACCCTGGACAGGGAGAGAAATCTTATGTGGGCTCCTAATGCCCGGTTTGACCTTGAACAAATTGCCTGAAACGTTTTGTTTTCTGACTTTTCTGTTTCCTATGGAAAATGGTACAACTCGGAAAAATATAAGGAAAAAAATAAAAGACCCCATAATCCCACAGTCAGAGACGTTCAGTGTTGGCCTATTTGGGGTTTTCTTCTAGACTAGCTCTGTGTCTGTATCTATATCCCTGTAGAGGTCATACTGTGTTTCATTAAAAAACACTTCATGTACATCTACTATTGTCATGCAATTACCTAACCACCACTAGATATAGCATTATTTGCTAACCTGCCCCCTACTGTTGGACATTCTGGTTTCTGTCCTAAATGATGCTACAGTGACTAGTGACTATTTTAAATATGGATATCTGTTCACATTTGCAATTATTTCCTTAGGCTTTATTCCTGCAAGAGTCAAGAAAGATGAAAAAATGGAGCAGCCTGTGTTCTAGACTCCAACTTTCTCACCTATAATAAAGCCCAGTATAAATCCCAATAATAGCAGCAAACATTTCTCCATCATACCATGTGCCGGCCCTGTTTCTGAGAGTTTTACATGTCCTAACTCATGTAATCTCCCTGGAAGCCCTGTGGGTATGTCCCTGTCATAGAAGTAGCTTGCCCAAAGTGCCACAGCCGGTCAGGACGGGGTAGGTTTCAACCCAGGGGGTCTGGCTCACAGCCCTTGCTCTGCACTGATCTGTTCACGTTAGCTGCACTATTTTATTCTACCCTAGCCTTGTGCCCCGGTAACATGACTGCCTGGTAAGAGTTCCCTGACTCCTTGAATCCTCTTCTTTTGCCCATGCGTGTGCCTGATGAGGTGGGGGTCTCTGTGTGTGAGTGGGTACATAGGTGTGTATGCGCTTACAGAATCTTTGGAATGGAACGGAGCCAGCAGAGAAGAGCGTGAAACAAGAAAGCCCGAACAATCTATTGACAAAACAACAAAACGCGGGCACTCTCTGCTATCAGTTATAGATAACATCATGGTTTCCTTTTTATCTTAAGGTTCTCAGGCTCTTTGGGAAATTTGTCATTTTATAATTGGACTGTCACCTTGGTACAGCAGGGATGGGACCGGATGTGGCTGTCTAGCACAACTCCATCCCAGAAGCACATGTCTGCAAGGGCCTGTCTCCTCCCTGAGCTGCTATACCACACTGTCAAGAGCATTGCTGGATATGATCATTCATCCCGTAGAGAAAGAAATCGACAGACTCATCACTGGAATTACATGTCCACGCGGCTTTTACTGCTTGCTCAGTAGAGAGATTGCTAGGCCTCCTTGGAATTCTGACTTAGCAGATATGGGAGAAGCCGGCAATTTGCCTTCGTAAGACGTGTGTGCTCCAAGCAGTTACCTTCAGGGAGTTTGTGAAATCTTGGGCAGTGTATCTCAACCTCCATAGGGCATCAGAACCACAGAGAAGGTTTGTTTTTTTTGTTTTTGTTTTTAAATACCATTTCCTGCCCCCTTTGCTGTATCTTCCCCTTTCTCTCCCCAATTTGAATAATTGCTCTAGGATGGGGTCCAGGTGCAGCATTAAAAAAAAAATTCTCAAGATACTTTTGTGTGCAGCTGGAGTTGGGAACTACTAGTCTAAGAAATTCTGGAGAGAATAATTTTATACTTTTACATTTAAGTGCACTTCACATTTCATAAACCTCTTTCACAACTGAACATCACAACACTTCACTAATGTCAGTAGAGCAGGCATCTTTATGATTGGCCCAGGCCCAGAGATGCTGACTGAACTGCCCAAGGTTGCACAGCTTCTCCCTCAGGCAGCAGCAGCTCCCAGGCCAGTCCTGCCAGGCCCTCTGGGGGTGGGGTGCAGCCTCCCCTCCCCTTAAGATCTAGAATCAAGTCGCCTTAGCTTCCATCAGCTGCCTCGCCTCATGTGGATACTGGGCTCTATCTGTTCATTCTCAACCTCATTCCTCCTATTGCAGCTGCCCTTCCTTCTCAGCATCCTTGTGAAACGCTTTCCTCCACTCAAAAGCTGTGTCCCGCTGTATGGTTACCGCTCGGAGCGATGGAAGCCCGGGGACCTCGACAGGCACATCACGCAGGGCACTCTGACCTCAGCATCCAATCTGGCCCTTCCCTGCTGGTCCTCTGCAGTGAGCGCAGTGCATGGCCAGAGCAGGGAAGCCACATCCCCCAGCAGCTGCCTGGGTGTGGGAGGGATACATTTCTTTCTCCCCCACTGGAACCTCACGACCTGAATTCTCAGTCACCCTCCAAGCTTCTCTCCCCTACACCTACCCACCCTTCTATTCCACGTCCCCACCCCATCCCAGCAGCCTTAAAGCCCACCTGAGTCCTTCCTCTGATGCTGCTCTGAAGCCCTTGCGGTGGTGAGTCCCCACTCTGGACATCGGGCAGATTGGAGCTCAACACGGTGGAGCAGGGCAAGAACATAATCAGGTAACTGCTCACGCCCCTCCACCGTCCTCCGCCCAGCAGCCAACTATTGGCTCAACTCTCCGACTCAAAGCAAGGGCTCTGGCTGCCCTTTACTGTTTCTCTCCTTATTCAAACCTTTTCCCTCGCACAGGCTGTGTCCTGGAGCGGCTCCCAGCGACTGCAGGCTCTCGGTGTCAGGCTCCCGCAACCTCCGTGCCCGGGAGGCTGGGGGCGGGGGCGGGGAGGAGGCGGGGCTTTGCCTCAGCGGCTGTGCGGGCCCCAGAACTGCGCGGAAAAGCCCTGGGCAGGATTCCTTGCACCTACCTCTTCAGCAGCCTTGCGACAGAGAAGCACCGCAGTCCCGCAGATTCCTGCAGCAGTCTTGTCTTTCCCACGGTTAGGGCCTGCCCACTGCGGATTGCTGGCTGATTTGGGGGGGTTGGTGTGGAAGGTCAGTCAATGTCCTCAATGACATTTGATTCCCCAGGGTTTTTAGGAAAGACACATTCTTTGCTAGCAGGGCTGGCCCCCTCCTCTTACACAACAACCCCATGTGGCTTTTCGGCCCCATCAGAGATTTGGAAGGAGGGGAGTGGGGGTGGCGATGGATGAGCTCTCCTTTCTCAAAGCAAATTTCAAGTGGTGAAGTTTCCCAGGGTAGAGAGTGACTGGTTTGATGAATCTTTACTGTTCTGGTTGGATGTCATCAGACAAAATGGTTATAAGAGGGTCCAAGAAGCTTTCACAGTTGCCCCTTTAACTGCCCTGTCATCCACAAGGCTGAGCCCCCAACAGCTAAGTCAGTACCCTTGCACCCCTGACTTTGGTGGATTGGAGGAGGGTTGGTTCTGAACCAATCTGAGCCTCCTTCCCAGAAACTTTCAGGTGGGATAGGTCAGTCTGGGCTGGTCTCTCTATGGAAGAGTTGGAAAACCTCCCAGCCACAGGGGCTGGAAGGGGTCTCATCTATTATCCAGATTCGCTTTCTTATTTTATAAATGAAAAAACTTGAGGTCCTTGAGAAATCACGGGATGGGGCGAAGGCCACATGGCTGTTACGGTTACTTCACTGCAGAGCTGGTTTGGGGTGCAAAGTGTTAACTCATTTCCTCTCTTGACTAGGTGATGCCCCTACAACATAATCTCCTATGAAAGCTTGTGTTCATTCAGATTGTGAAGAAATCCTAGTAGCCAGGCCCTGCAGGGGAGCTTTATGGGGAGCCCACAGACTTCACACTGACCTAGGTTTGAGTCCTGCCTTTCCCACTCACTAACATTGAGACTGTGGGCACATTTCTCTCTCTCTCTCTCTCTCTTTCTCTCTCTCTCTTCTTTTAAATAATTTTTCTTTTAGATTTATTTATTTATTTGAGAGAGAGTAAGAATGAGCAGGGTAAGGGGCAGAGGGACAGAAAGAAGCAGACTCTTTGTTGAACAGGAGCCCATGGCGGAGCTCGATCCCAGGACCCCAGGATCATGATCTCAGCTAAAGAAAGGCAGCCACTTAACTGAGCCACCTAAGTGCCCCATTTCTCACTCCCTTGAAGCTGGTATTCCTCAACTGTAAAATGGGAATCATTACACTTAAGCGAAATGTCGTGGAAGTTTTCTAATGTGGATAAGATATGCTTAGCAAGTAATCATTGTTCAATAAAAGAAAGAAGGCTTCTTGGCCAAAATACATCATAGTTCCCTCTGTCCCTGTGCTCTAAATTCTGTAGCTGGTTTGTTTTCAGAGTTATTTAGCACCTTCTTGCTTGTAGTTGGGAGAACAGGGGGCCCTTTCTCCAGACTCCAAGAGGTGGGTGGTCCTGCACAGGGCCTGGGTGTCAACCTGCTTGGCCCTGATCGTTCCTCTTAGGCTTGGGGCAACTCAGATATGGAGAGATCTCGGTGGTAGACCCTGGCGATTTGAAAGAAACATGTTCCTCTCTGTTACTCTTTTTTTTTTTAGGTTTGTGAAATCCATCCAGCCTGTGATCTGATCTTTATTAAAGGACTACTCTGTGACCCCCTCCCCCATCCCAGGCTGGCAGGTGGCTTACTGAGTAAGAGCCTGTGAAAAGTACAGGGACACAAGTGGTAGAAAAAGACTCTTCAGGCCTGGTCATTTCTGAGGCCATGGGCATTGGCCTGTTGACCCCTGAGACAATGTGCCTTTTGAAACTCTTCTGAGAGTGGCTAGGGAGAACACTGACTTGTATTTCCTGACAGCTATGCCTTGTGACCTCACAGAAGGAACATTTTCCGGGCTCTTCTTTCCTCATGGTGTCTTTTATACCTTAAATCACCACATCTGAGCTTGACTCCTAGTCATTCACCTCTTCCCAGAACAAATCCCCATGGAATGTCTTTCTCACCAGAGGCTCTCTCCACCTCCCCTTGGATTCCCATCTCTCTCAATCCTGAATGTCCTTCAAATACCACCCAGCTCACATCCAGCTTCCTTCATGAAGCCTTCATATGGACTAGCCTGCTCATTTTGTACTTAATGGAGGCTGCCTTGTATTGATATGCACATTTTCAGATTCTAGTCTTTCCTACAGATACATAATAGCACTAGTCCATCACCTCAAAGGGTTGACAGCCTACTTTAAAAATACATGTCGTGGGGCACCTGGGTGGCTCAGTTGTTTAAGCATCTGACCCTTGATTTTGGCTCAGGTTATGATCTCAGGATTGTGATATTGAGTCCCACATTGGGCTCCAGGCTGGGCATAGAGCCTGCTTAAGATTCTCTCTCTTTGCCCCTCCCCCAATCATACTCTTACTTTCTCTCTCTAAATATATGTGTGTGTCTGTATCTGTGTGTGTGTGTGTGTATGTGTGTGTGTCTATCTGTCTGTCTTAAGTGCAGTTGGACTATCATTTCCTTGAAGGCAGGAGCTTGCTGTCATCTTTTCATTCCTCAGCAAAACTGTATCAGGGAGCTACTGACTGCATCTAACCATCGCATTTTAAAAAAAACAAAGAACAAAATACAAAAAGGCCATTTATTATCTCTTAATAACCTGGAGTTTTGAGGAGGGACAGTTCCAGGATTGTTAAGTCATTGAAATATCACTATGTGACTAACCACTTCAAAACTTAGGGGTTGGAAATAACCATTATTTCTTAGCTCCCAATTCAGCAGATCAGCAATTTGGGCTGGGCTTAGCCTGGCAACTCTTTGGTCTTACTTGACTGATGCTTCCTTATGCCTCTGTGGTCAGCTGTGTATTGATCAGATGGTACTACTTCTGGGGATTGGCTGGCTGTTGGCCAGGAAGCCTTAGCTCCTGTCATTGGAGCTGACATCCCTCTAGCAGGTGACCTGGGCTCTTTCTTATGGTGGATGCAGGAGCCCAGGAGCAAGCAGCCACTTGAGAACAAGAGTTAAAATGGGTGCCGAGATTTCTGCCCTATACTATTGGCTAAAACAATTTGCTAGGCCAGTTCAGAAATAGACTTTGCCTTTTGGTGGAAAGAACTTCAAAATCTTATTGCAAAGGGAGCATGGAGAGTTTGAATATTTTTGCAGACAGCCTGCCATAGCCATGGTAGGGCTCAGAGGATTCTATTCCCTGGGACTCACTTGTCTTTCCTCTCTTTCTTACCAATAGCAGCATTTCCAAGTACCATCCTCTCATACCACAACATTCAAAGGCAGGAAAGGAAAAGACTTTCTAAAAATGAGGACACCTCCATGTGTTTCCCCCTACCTCTCTTAGGCCACAATTAGGACATAAGCCCGTCCTAACCAATTTCATTAGTGGTGGGTAGGATTACTGTTCAACATAGTGGTAGGGAGGGCCCCAACTTCTCTGAGGTGCTTCGCTTCTAGAAACCTGAACAAAATAGGGGTTCTGAGAGCAAAGAAGCAGGGGTAGGGATGACAGCTGGGCCAGGAATCAGTACGGGGTAGAGGAAGCAACTTACATAGTATCTTGTGCCATATATGTTTTTCTTTCTTTCTTACTTTGGGATCTAGTTTCTTTTAACAAGCAGACCAAAATGCACCCAGGATCTAGTTTTGTTTTGTTGTTGTTCTTATTGTTATTGCTATTTTTTTCTTTTTTCTTTCTTCTTTTATTTTCTGGACAAAATGACAAGATGGAGAAATTCACCCCCAAACAAAGAACAGGATATAGTACTCACACCCAGGGATTGGATTTAATCGATATGGATTTAAGTAAGATGTCTGAACTAGAATTTTAAACATGATTGTAAAGACACTAACTGAGCTGGGGAAAAAAAAAGTATAGAAGACATTAGAGAATCCCTTGCTATAGAGATAAAAAAAAAAAATAAAATCTAGTCAGGCTGAAATAAAAATGCTATTACTGAGAGGTAGTCCCAAGTGGAGGCCATAAAAATGAGGATGAACAAATCGGAAGAGAAAAATCAGTGATATAGAAGATAAAACAATGGAAAACAAGGAAACTGAAAAGAAGAGGGAAAGAAGACAATTAGATCATGAAGGTAGACTTAGGGAACTCAGCAATTCCACAAAGCAAAATAATATCCATATTAGAGGAGTCCCAGAAGATGAAGAGTGGGGAAAAAGGGCAAAAGGTTTATTTGAACAAATTATACTGAGAACGTCCCTAGTCTAGGGAAGGAAACAGGCATTCAAGTCCAGAAGGCACAGAGAGTGCCTCAAAATCAACAAAAAGAGGTCAACACCTCAACATATTATAGTGAATTACAAAGACAAAGAGAAAGTCCTGAAAGCAGTTTCAGATAAAAGGTCCTTAACCTGCAAGGACGGACACATATGACTGGTAGCAGACCTGTCCACAGTCCACCTGGCAGGGCAGAGAGGACTGGCATGACATATTCAATATGCTAAACGGGAAAAATATGCAGCCAAAAATACTTTATCCAGGAAGGCTGTCATTCTAATGTACATTTATGTGAAGCCTGCATGTGTCAGGCTCTGGAGAACCAAAGGTGAACAGCACTTTAATGTTTTTAGGAAGGAGATTGTCAGAGATGGCAGATGCTTGTAAGAACTGCCTGTGGAACTGAGTGGCAGGCACCGGGGGGGAGGGCAGGCTTTCAGGGCATCCATGAGGGCCTGGATCCTGCCCTGGTGTCTCTCACTCATCACCACTGCTTTCTGACCCAGGGAGTTAAGTGCAAGGATGAGTGCGGGAATCAAGGCACAACTTTATTATGTATCCAAAGTAGCACTCAGTTTCCTGCAAAACTCAGGGTTCTGGAGTATCAGGCTGAATTAAAACACAGCTGAAACTGCAGACAAATGTGTGTGTGTGTGTGTGTGTGTGTGTGTGTGTGTGTGTGTGTGTGTTGGGGGGTGCTCTTTATTCCTGTCTACCTTGGAACAAGAATCTGTGGCCCACTCTCTTGACGATGACTTGCAGGAGGAAGGGAGACAGCAGGACTCCAAGGTGGCTGGAAGTCTATTTCCCAGGTGATTTCAAAGAGGTGATTTCACATGAGCGGAGAGGAAAGTAGCCTGCTGTGACCCAAGGAGTCAGGAAATGAAAGGTGGGCTGGTTATGAGGACTGATTTAAGGCACAGCACCTCTGTTAATTAATAAAGTGCAGCCCAACAAATGTTTTGGGCTCTACTCTTGTAATGAGGAATGTAGCCTTCCTTGGAAGCCATCTGGGGAAAACCAAAGTGCTGCTGTGGAGTCATATAGTAGGTATTCCAGGGAAGGTAGGAGGGGTGATGGGTTCTTCCTGGGAAAGGTGTCCTAGGGAAGTGGACACATCAGCCAGCCTTGTAGGAGTCAGCATTTTTGAGATCAAAAAGAAAATTCTTGGGGCACCTGGGTGGCTCAGTTGGTTGAGCGACTGCCTTCGGCTCAGGTCATGATCCCGGAGACCCAGGATCAAGTCCCACATAGGGCTCCCTGCTTGGCAGGAAGCCTGCTTCTCTCTCTCTCACTCCCCCTGCTTGTGTTCCCTCTCTCGCTGTGTCTCTCTCTGTCAAATAAATAAAATCTTAAAAAAAAAAAAAGAAAATTCTTACTAGAAGGAATGGCTTGAATAGAGAGAGGCACAGACTCCAAGAAAGGGACAGTGGGTTCAAGGAATTGGGAGTATGGGTCACATGGGATAAATGGGCACAGGGGAGGCTGGAAGATAGGTTGAACTCAGACTTTGAGCCATGAAGCTCCTAGAAGTTGGATTTATTCCGAAGGCAATGGAGAGGAGCAAGTAAGGGTTTGAAATCAGAAGGCGTGGCATTCTCAGATCCCACTTTGGAGGGATTCCTTTGGCTGAAGTGGGGGCAGGAGCAGGAAAGAAACTAGGGGTGAGGACCCGAGTCCATTCTAGTCATGGCAGCCTGACACAGATGCAGTAAAAAGCAGTGGTAAGGTGTTTGTGGCATGGAAGAAAATGTGATCAACTTTGCTCTGATAGTGCTACTAGTATTACACACCTAATTGTTTGGGAATTCATGGGCACTTTTGCAATGTTTCATAGCAGAGAGGCCATAACTAAAATCTGATTTTACAAAAGAAAAAAATAGTTTGACTTTTGGTCAGTTTTTATTACTGCTTTTAAATCCTCTGCCTATGTCTGTGTGCATGTGTGTGTGGGGGCAAACCTCTCTGAAGGCACAGCCTTTGGTGTACCATGGATGGAAGGCTCCTACAGGAATCCAGGTAGAAGAGGTTATAGTCACTTACAGAGCATGAGCCCAGAGCTCATGGGTGGATAGTTGAGTGTGGGCTCTGTAGTCCAGAGGTGGATTTGAAAAGAGCCTTTGTATTTGCGGTTTTGCTGTATGAGGCTTCAGAAAATTCTCCTCTGAGAGTTTCTTACTAGTGGAAAATGTGCACACACACTGGGAAGGCAAGGGACAGAAGTGGGGTAGGTGGTTATCATCATCCCACTGACCTCAGGGTTCACAGTGTCACAAATTCCATACCTTCTGGCCACACTGGTCTCCCCTTGACCCACTTCTGGAGCCTGAGAAGCTCTCCCCAGTCTGCTGGGAGGGGGTGGGAAGGAACAGAGCCTCTTTTGTTCCTGGAACTCCCTCCATAAAATATTCAAGGCTGCCAGGAACTAGTCAAGGGGAGATGTTTGACAAATAGGCATTTCTCACTTTTCAGAGTCACTTGGACCATCATTATCACGTTTATGGGGGCTACACTTGAAAAGCCATTGGTGGTCTAGGAAGCACGGCAGCTGCCCTCGCTTTCTGCCCTCCAAGGACAGCACCTATGGTACTCCCTGGCAGCGCTACTGTGTGATTGGAGAAATGCTCCTGCTTTCCCTGGGCAGCAGAGGCAGGGGCAGAGGCTCCTATGGAAGATACGGGGGCGGCTGGTAAAGAGTTTCGGTTTGTTTCTAATTAAATCTATATGTCAAAAGCATTGCTAATTCTATAATCTTAAAGTCTGAAGCAAGGAGTCCAGGTGTGAATTCAGGAATTCCTTACTTGCAGTCATAGACATGTTCCTCATTGTATTTGAGTGCTGATTTATCTAAGCTATGACATCTTTCTCATGCTAAAAGAGCCAGAGAAACACCTGGATATAGTAGATCCTTGCTGGTTTTGTTTGTGTGTTTATTTGGAGTCCTATCTATTTGCTGTGGACTTGCTGCTTCACTTTGAACAGAGCACATCACCTCTCCCCTCTACCTCTGTTTCAGGGTTACTATGGAGGTCACAAAAACAGGATGAATTGCACATAGAATGTCACATCACAGGCAAACATGGAGGAGTCATTGTAGTTTTATGTATTTGCGGAAACTGAAACGATGTATTGGAAACCTGGTGATTCCTCTGCCTTAGGTCTGTCTTTACGTAGTTCATGTCCAGCTTATACAGTTTCATGCAGTGTCCATAAACAGTGGAAAATTTTGCAGTTATTTGGTTAATTTCAACAATGAGACTGACCTTGATTAACTTGACACCACTTGGGGCGCCTGGGTGGCTCAGTTCTTAAGCATCTGCCTTAGGTTCAGGTCATGATCCCGGAGACCCAGGATCGAGCCCCTCATCGGGCTCCCTGCTCCCCGGGAAGCCTGCTTCTCCCTCTCCCACTCCCCCTGCTTGTGTTCCCTCTCTAACTGTGCCTCTCTCTGTCAAATAAGTAAATATAATCGTAAAAAAACAAAACAAAAATAAAACAACTTGACATGACTCAAGTGAGCCAAAAACTTGCTTTCAGATCATAATCCTTGCTTGGAAATTAAAGAAAACAGTTGTAAGGAGGGGGCTTCCTCCACCCACTTTAAACGGAGGCTCTGTTTGGGCACTTTTCTATGCTTGGCTTCAAATCAGAGCTATTTGTGGGAAGTTAGGCTTTCTGGTTGTTATTTTACTTCAGCCGGTAGTGAACCAATGGAAGAATTCTCTCTGCGGCATGAAACTGGAATTGAGAATTCCAAGTGTGCATGGGAAGGTGCAGTGGAAGAACACAGACTCGGTGTCTAGGTAGACCAGCCCCATGCACCCAGCTGTGTGATTTGGGGCACATTATATAACCTCATAGAGACTCGGTGCCCTCATCTGTGAAACATAGAAAATACTGTCCATCTCAAAAGATGGGTAGGCTTATTCATGAGATAGCATATCTAACATGTCCTGAACATACTCAATAATTAATGTAAAGTATAGCTATTACTATAATTGGGCTGTAGAGCTTAGGTGTTGATGGTTCTGTAATTCATAGGGTTCAGTTAGTTTTCTTTTGGTTACAAGAGACCGAAAATCAGGCTCAAACCATCCTAATTAAAACAAAAAAATTTGGGACGCCTGGGTGGCTCAGTTGGTTAAGGGTCTATCTTCAGTCTAGGTCATGATCCCAAGGTCCTTGGATGAGTCCTGCATTGAGCTCCCTGCTCAGAGGGGAGCCTGCTTCTCCCTCTGCCTGCCCTTCTCCCCACTGTGCATGCACACGCTCTCTCTCTGACAAATAAATGAATAAAATCTTTAAAAAAAAGAAAAATTGATCAACTTATATAAGTTCAGCTAAAACTGGGCATCAGTAGGCAAAGCTACAGTAGAGCAGGTGAAACATGGCAGGGGGCCACCAAATTTAGCAAATAAAAATACCCATGTCCAGATAAATTTCATAAAAACCCCAAATGCTTAAAATTTGTAATTTTTTGAAAAATGCTGAATACAGGCCATTTAGGATGCCCTGAGAAAGTCAATACAGGAGGAGGACAAAAATCATTAAATATGGGACATACTCTGTATATTTGGGATGATTGCAACCCTTCTCCTTGGGGTATTGACCTTGGGGTATTGAAACTCTCCTCAGACCTGTAAACTGTTTATAACTAGTGCCAGTAGATTCAATTAATTTCATCCTCATATCCATCAAATTAGCCAGACCTTTTGCTCGAAAATGCATAATAAGTCTAAAGTCCATACTATGTTACTTGAAAATGATAAAATTCTTCTTAAAAATTTGGCTTAAAAAATAAAACTGAGCTTTAGGTACTGTATAATCCAGCAGATAAGTTTTTTTGATCTCTCTTGATGTAATTTTGCTGTCCGTGTTGGTTTCAGATGGCGGTAAGATGGCTAGTGACGCCAGGCACGTTTTCTTCTGGGTTCCAGTCGAATAAAAAGAGTATTTCTCTTGACCTCACAAAATCCCATAATCTGATTTTTTTGGTCAGAATTCTGTCTCATTTTCTTATCTGGGCAAATTATTAGGCCAGGGGATGGCATGCTCCGATGGGACATGTAACAGGACCCCATGCATACCCATGGGACCAAGGCTGGGGTCCGTTTCACCAAAGCTTGTGGACTGAGCATTGGGTCTGGGGATGGTTCTTGGAAGGAAAACTGGTGCTCTGTAACAAGGAGAAGGGATAAAACGGATGTTAGGTAGAGAGAAAAAAATCACTCCCTCAACCCCAAACAAAATGATCAAAAATAGCATATATCTACCATGTCCAGGTGTTTCTGTGGTTCTTTTAGCAAGGGAAAGATGTCATAGCTTACATAAATTGACACTAAAATATGATAAGGATCACGTCCTTGACTTTAGGTAAGGAATTACTGAATCCACACATGAATTCTTGCTTCAAATTTTAAGATCATAGAATTAATCGATGCTTTTGCATACTTCTTTTTAAGAAAGACACAAGTCTATTTTTTCAAAATTGTAATAGAATCATTGTATCTTTCTGATTATTAAGGTAATACAGAGCAAAGTAAATTACCAGGAACCCCACAATCCAGAGATAACTCCCGCCAATATTTTGGTATAATTATTCCAGATGTTTTTCATGTATGTATGGGATGGTATCTTGCTACAAATATTTTAAAATAAAATCAAACTTAAAATTATTTTATTATCCTCTTATTTATTTTTTAACAATTTTATTTATTTGAGAAAGAGACAGAGAGAGAGTGAGAAAAAGTAGGGGAAGGAACAGAAGGACAAGCAGACTCCCCACTGAGCAAGGAGTCTGATGTGGCACTTGATCCCTGGACTCTGACATCATGACCTGAGCTGAAGGCAGACGCTTAACTGCCTGAGTCATCCAGGCACCCCTCTTTATTACCCTTTTAAGTTTAACAATATGTCTGGACATCTTTTCATACTGATAAATATACATTTAAAAAATTACAGCTTTGAAGTCGCATACGTTTGAACAAAAATACAAATGTTTAACCCCTCTTACCTTAATTCCATTTATTGTGATCATGAGCGATACACCGGAGAAATATCCTTAATCCCATATTTATTATCTAGTAATTCCTTGTGAATAGATTCCTAGAAGTGGAATTGATGTGCTAATTGGGCTTAAAGGTTCGACATGAATTACTAAAATGCCCTCCAGAAAATCATTGTCAGATAAAAGAATTGATTTGCCCAACTAATTTGAATTTCAAATAAACAGTGAATATGTTTTATATAAGAATGTCCCAAATGGGTGAACTGGGTTTTTTGTTTGTTTGTTTGTTTGTTTGTTTCCTTTTTAGCTTAAAAAGAAAAACATTCTGGGGCGCCTGGGTGGCTCAGTCCTTGAGCCTCTGCCTTCAGCTCAGATCATGATCCTGAAGCCTGCTTCTCCTTCTTTCACTCCCCCTGCTTGTGTTCCCTCTCTAGCTGTGTTTCTCTCTGACAAATAAATAAAGTAAGTAAGTAAATAAATAAATAAGAAAAACGTTCAAAGAGAAAAAAAAAAGAATGTCCCATATATTGCAAAATCATCTGAAATTCAAATTTAACTGTGGATCCTGTTTTGTTTTTGTTTTTGTTTTTGTTTTTGTTTTTGTTTTTTAGCAGTTAAGGGCTATTTTAATTAATTAATCAGCATCACTGAGTCTACTAAAGTTCCAGGCAGTGTATTAAACACTGGAAATACAAAGAGAAGCACAATAGATTTTCTTTCCTTGGAGGAGGAAAGGAGCCTGTATTTTTATTTGCTCAATCTGACAACTCTAAGACTTGGTATAAATCTCAGTTCACAAATGCATCAGTGGCTCTGCAACCTCAGTGGCAGGCTGGGAGCCCCGTGCCTCAGGTCTGGCCTTGCTGTGCTCCACAGCCATTCCCTCCAAGGTCTGGCCATCTCCAGGGGTGCAACCATCTAGTCGTGTGTGGGTCCCTGCTCTTAATGTTGACCTCTGACCTGGATGTAAAGGAGGAATCCCTGCTTCTCAAACTGAGTTAGCTGCTAGGGATGCTGTAGGGAAATGCCACATGCTGGGTGGCTCAAACAACAGGAATTCATTTTCTTACAGTTCTGGAGCTAGAATTCCATGATCAGGTGCCAGCACGTTTGGTTTGTGGTGAGATCTCTCTTCTGTTTGCAGACCAGAGCTTTCACACTGTGCTCACATATTATCTTTCCTTTACTCACACACACACACAGAGGGTTGGTGGCTATTCCTTTTTCTAGGACGCCAACCCTATGGGAGCTGGATCCTACCACTATGACCTCATTTAAGCTTACATTAATTACTTCCTTAGGAAGCCCCATATCCAAATATAGCTACATGGAGCATTAGGGCTTCAACATATGGGTGCTGGGAGGACACACATACTCAGTCCATAACATATATCCTTAAAGGCGTTCTCCTCTTATTATTGATTTCAAAGACTCTCGAGGAATTCAGGCTTTTGAAAAGCAAATCAGGCAACTTCTGTGTATAACAAAATAACAAAATTTGTCATTTGGACTCAAAATCTTGAGAAAGAACTCCATTAAAAGATGTGAAACCTTAATAAATTGAATATTAATTTATCAAAGCAATGTATCTTCTAAATAATGTGGGTTTTTTTTAATTGTTTTTGTTTTTTGTTTTTTGGTTTTTTTGCACACAAAGCCATCTTGTGGAAACATAAAAAGGGCTCTACCTGTCTATCTATCTGTCTATCATCTATCATTTCCTGGAAGTATATTGACAACAGTAATGGTCATAGCTACCTGCTCCCAGTTGCTGTGCCTTATATAAAAATATTATCTTAAATCCTCACAGTGTGAGGCAGCTTCAGTTCTTGTTTTCATTTATTAGATGAACAAGAGTAACTGGGCTTAAATCAGCTCTGTGACACTCCAAAAGCAATGTGGGTTTTTTGTTGTTGTTGGTTTGTTTGTTTTCCTGTATAGAAGGGATATGTGTGATTTTTTTTTTTCTTTTATAGCTTTCTGCAGACCCTTATTGCTGGAGCAAGGTGAATGAGTGTATATTTTTTAGGATCAGAAAGCTATTTCTGTCTTGAAAAATGATAGAGGGTGGTTATTGAAATTAAGAGAGAAAGAGAAGAAATCATAGCTCTGTATGAGAGTGTTCATGGCATCTAAATAGCTCTGAATACTCTAGTTCAGCTGTTGACATGATGGGTATTAAATGATACCCTGTTTAATGGGCATTTCATTGGCAATTATAATGGACACACATGTTCTTAAAGGTAATGGTGAACACCAAGCTGTAAGAGTGTCCTCGCATTTTCACTACAGTTGTCTGAAGCACAAACCCCGGCCCTCAACTCATTGCATGCTACGTTTCCACCTTCCCAGGAATGCATTCTAGGGCTTTGGTGATACACCCAGAGGAGCAAGAAACCTTTATTAAGCTCAAGCTTTCAAGGAATGCCAAATTCCACATCACTCACAGAAATGGCAGGACGCTTGGGGAAGAGCTATTGAGCTTAACTTTGAAAACAATGATGAAGGCAGTGAGTGTGAAGACAAGATTGAGATAGTCAGTGGTTCACCCTAGATCCACCAAGAGGCAGAATTGTCCAGCTTTCTGGTCCCAGCTTTCTCCTGCTGATGTGGCATATCCAAGCCTTGGGAAGGGCAGTCCATTTGGAGAGTGACCTATGCTAGCTATTTCCAGAGACTGATTTTAGGGACAAAGGAAGGTGTCTTTAAAAATACCTGCATGGGGGGAGTGCCTGGGTGGCTCAGTGGGTTAAACATTTGCCTCTTGGTTTCGACTCAGGTCATGATCTTGCGGTCATGGGATCAAGCCCCACATGGGGTTCTGTGCTCAGTGCAGAGTGTGCTTCAGATTCTCTCTCTCCCTCCCTCCTGCTCTCTCTTTCTCAAAAATAAATAAAATCTTTAAAAAATACCTGCATGGGGAATTCTTGAGTTTAGTATTGTTCAATTATGTTACATTGCAGACATGGGAAATTTAGGATTCCCCATGACTATTTTGGCTTGTGTTTGATGGGAAATTAACTTAAAGGAAGACAACCTGGTAGTCTTATCCTCTAGAAGGAACTTTAAAGAATACGTGTCTTCTCATACAATTCTGAATAAGTCAAAAGAAAACAGTGGATTAATTTATACTTATTTTACTCAGCAAAGAGTTAAGTTAATGTTGGATCATCAGGTAGTCTCTACTTGCACAGGAATTATAAACAAGAGGTGCTCAACATTAGATGTTCAAATTTAGACCCTCTTCAAATGCCCTTTCTTATGCTGGACTTGGAATTTTATCCACTAGCTGACAAGTGGTCATTTTCATGATGGCCCTATCAACTAGTCAATGTCCCCTATCTTTCCTGTATGGTAAAGAATGTGTAATAATTTGGATAAAGCACAAAACACAAGTGTTGTTAAATGTCACTGAACTGAAACAAGATAAAAATCATTAGGTTTACCTAAAGTGCTGAATCTTTAGCTTTAACCAGGTGTTTATTGGAATCCAGACAACTGGGTGTATATTGAATTGTGAAAGGAAGAGAATACATTTGTAGATCACATGTGAAGTGCTAGAAATGTGCTATGGATAACAATGTCTAAAAGCAAGGTGTAAGGGAGCATTTTATTACATGTAAGCTCTCCAGGGTAGAAACCCCATACAACACATAATCTTCTGCTCCTATTACATCAATGCACATTTCTAGAAATTATGTGCATAGATGAGAACTAAAAATACAGAGAGGAGTGAATAGAAGAACTTCAATGAATAAAAAAAGTATGCAGTCTCCAAGTCCTAGATTTTTAGGATAGAGATTCAAAGCAACACATAGTGGTTGTTGCAGTAGTAAAAGGTGGTGTTTCAATAGATTCAGCATATATGTACTGGATTTCTACTATGTACAGGGCAGTGGAGATATAATGATAAAAAAAAAGATTTCCTCCTTTAGTGGAGAGATTGTAAGCACATGTGCATGGATGTGTTTGTGTGCACATGTGTGTGTGTGTTGATCATGGAGGTGGATGCAGATGCTAATCCACTAAGCCCAAATGTAAAACTGCAACTGTGACAAGTGTGGCCAAGTATAGGTATCTACATCCCTGTGCTATAAGAGTTTAAAATAGGGTGATTTGACTTAATGATGTAGTAGCTGATGTTTGAATGATGAGCAGAAGGTAAGTAGGCAGAAGCTCTAGGAAGAGCATTCCAGGCAGGGGTAACATCATGTGCAAACATCCTGTGGTGGAAGAAAGAGGATGAGCATGAGAGACCGGGGTGGCAAGCGAAAAAGCAAGCAAGTAAGGCAGAGGGTTAAGAGCTGTATCTTTAGTGGAGGAGCAGCACGATGCCACAGGCATATTTAAAGCAAGTCTCAATGGAGTGATGTGATCAGATTTGTACTTGACAATGTCAGTCTGGCCATGGTGTAATAGGCTGGCTGGTTGGACTGGGTGGATGTAGGGGACTATTGCAAAATTTCTGCAACATCCGAGTGGAAGATGGCACTCTGGCGGTAGTGTTGGAGGTAGAAGGTGAATGAACTGGAGGGCTATGATGGAGGTAAGAGCTTCGGGACATAGGGATGGAGTAGAGGCACTGGTTAGAGAGAAAGAGGTGGAGGAGAGGAAGAGGATGGCTTCTAGGATTAATAATACAAAAGTGTAAGGAATCCCATAGTCACTTCCTTTTAGTATCAAAATGAAATATGATTCAAGAGTGTGTATGGGGGTGAAAACAGTGAGCATATTTAAAAATCATTTAATTTTTATTAACGTAATACACTTACATGGCTTAAAAAGCCAAATAATGCTATAAGGCTTCTGAGGAAAACCAGCAGGCCCTGAGTCCTCAGAGGCAAACACATTCAATGATCTTAACAGTTTGTTTCTGATGTTTACTTTATTTTTCTCTGTAAATGCTTACATTGCTATATCTTGAATTCTTTTTTTTAAATTTAACAAATACTTGCAAAGCTCCTGCTATGTGCCAATCACTGTTGAAGGCATGGATACATTAGTGAACAAATCATGGATATGTGTAGTGAACAAAACGCCCTGCTCTCACAGGGCTTTCACTGTGGTGGAGAAATAAGCACACGTTTAAATAAAATACCAGTCTAACTATCTCATTATTTAGAGGTGGTGCTCTACATAAAACAGTTATGAATAATATGGAGAAAAATAAGGATCCATGGGGTGATGTTGGGAATGCTGAGGGAGAAAAGCAGTGTTAAATATGAGTAGAGGAAGGGAGGACCGTACAGAGAAGATGGCATCTGAGCAAAGACCTGAAGGATGTGAGGGAGACACTCGAGGATGTATAGGAAAAGGGTGGTCTGAGCAAAGGGAAAACAAGTGCAAAGGCCCTGAGGTAGGAAGACATATGGTGTACCTGAGGAATAGAATAGCAAAGAGGCTCTTTTTGCTAGAGAAAGGTGAATGAGGGGAGAACAATAGGGGTAAGATTAGAGCAGTAACGTGGGCAACACAGACTGTGTAGGGCCTTGTGAGCTATTCTCAGGAATTTGATTTTTTCTCAGAGTGATAGGACATTACCTCTTGTCTTTTGACACCATATGCCCACTTTCTCTGCCTCCACCATAATTTTTTGGTTAAAACAGTGTTTCACATTTACATTGTTATCACTGTCAAGTATTACTTTGTGCATTGCCAAGCAGTATATGATGATAATGTTCATTGACTCTCTTGTAAGCATTTCATTAATAGCATTTTCTTCACCTGCTTAATTTTCGGTGCATCTATTTATAATTCTCTCCAAACTCTCCAACAGAGGTAGAAAACCTGTCCACTGACCATTTTCCATGTGCCCAAACATATCAGGCTCTCCACCAGTTCATTTTTTAACCATGGAGTCTTCCATTCCAGAGCCTTCCATTCTCCCCTTCCAATCGTGTCTGCTGTCTCTCTGTCCCAGCATAGCTTTTATCCTGGGTATTCATTCCCTTCTCTCTTAATGTTGGGTCTCCATCTTCCTGTAGCCAATAATTTCTTCTTTCTTGCCTTGTTTCTTTTCTTCTCTTTTCTTTTCTTTTCTTTCTTTTTTTTTTTTTTTGTGGGGCAAATGCTCTTGTAGTGGTAGGCAGAGTTTTGAACATTTGTATACCTAGAGATGCCTTTATTCAATTCCCAGATTGGTTAATGATTGTATGGATATAGGGTTCCAGGATGGACATTATTTTTCTTCAAAATTTTGAAGACATTGTTCATTGTTTCCAAATTTCCAATCTTGCCTTAAGAAGTCAATGTTTTCCTGATGTCTTTGCATGTGACATTTCTCCCCCTCTGGAAGTTGTTAACGACTCCCTTGTATCCTCAGTGTTTTTTAATGTCATGCTATGTACCTTCATATGCATGTGTTAGGCCTTGGGTTACTCAATAAAATAGTGGACACCTATTACATTTGAATTTCAGATAAATCATGAGTTAATTTTGCAGTATTTGAGACATACTTTTACTAAAAGTTTACTCACTGTTTATCTGAAATTCAAATTTAACTGAGTGTCCATCTTTTTTGTTTGTTTTATTTGTTTTTGCTATAGCTGACAAACCTGGAACTTGGGCTTCTCAATCTGGAAACTCATGTCTTTCAGGTTAAGGAAATTTTCATGTATTATTTTTTTTCTCTAAATTAAATTATTAGTCTAGGCTCAAAAAGGTAAGCCATTTCAATAAGTCTTAAAATCAAAATCTTCCCCCACTCCTTCCCATCCCTATCTTATACTTTCCAGAAAAAAATCTCTTTCAACTCTTTAGCTCTTTATTCTAGATTTGCATTTCTAGGCCATATTTCTCAGTAATGCACTTCCATTCCTTCCCTCCCTCACCCTGCGATTCTTTATGTCTTGGAAAAACTGATTGCTTGTTGCGGACCTTATCAGGACTTTTCTTCGTTACACCATCTATATTACTCTACGCCATGTAGACAAACACTTTCTCAACCTACTGTGGGCATGATGCTTATCAGCTCAGTATGCTCTTTTACTTTATTAGGCCTGTAAATATCATTTCTTGTTGAACCAAGTAGTGTGCTATGATATTTCCCTTCTTGTGCTTTTTATTTTCCTGTAGAGCTACTAAATATCTTCTTTTTTTATTGCTCAATTATCTATATGCCTGTCACTATTGATGCCCAAAAGGAGAATGGGGCTCACCAAACTTCCTACCAGCAATCCAGACATCCTCCTACCCTGATTGAATAATTATAGCATTTTAGGTTGAAAATCATCTCCATTGTAAATCATCTCCATTGTCTTCTAGCTTCTAGTGTTGCTTTTGGTAGAAACTGATGCTGTCCCAGTTCCTAAATTTCATCATGCTGTGCCTTAATGTAGGTATATTTTTATCCCTTTTCATGGGTGTTTAGTGAACATTCTTGGTGTAGAAATGCCTGCTTTTCAGTTCTTGAACAATTTCTTGAATCATTTCTTTGATTATTTTCCTCTATTCAGGTTTTGTCTATTCTCTTTTTCTAGAATTCCTATTAACCAACTCTGGCTGTCCTGACTGGTTCTTAAATTTCTTTATTCTAAGGCAAATCTCTCCTGGGTGTCCTCTACTCTTATACTACACTCACAGCACTACTAGCCACAAAATGTGTGTGTGTGTTTGTGGTGGAGGGGATGGTGTAAAACCAAGCAATTTCCAGATTCTGTGGTCACCCGCGGGGTATCCTGCAATTCAACTCAATTCTGACACTATCTACTAGGAGACAGTTAAACATGTTAAAAGTTTAGTCCCACGAGACTGCCCTCTTCCCCACTTTAGACATCAACAGGAAGTCCAGGTTGTCACCCGTGCTTCGAAAGACTTGCTATAAATTGGAGAGTCCTACAGTCCCCTCTTCTGGTTCAATTAACTTGTTAGAGCAGCTAACAGAACTCAGGAAAACCATTTACTTACTAGATGACCACCTTATTATAAAAGGATGTAACTCAGGACAGTCAGATGGAAGAGATGCACAGTTTCAGTGTCCTCTCTGGGGGTGCCCTTTGCCCAGCACCTCTACATATTCACCAACCTGCAAGACTTGATTCCATTCCAGGTAGACAGTTAGTGACACGGCATTTAAGGACAACTTTTGCCAGAGTGGCTTCAGGTTGGGTGCGCTCGGCAGTGGCTGATGGGTGGCAGGGACCATTGTTGGGCCTTGTAAGGTATTGTCTGAGTGAACCAGAGAACCCAGAAAGAGGACCCAGGTGAGGGACCACCACTGGTATGTCAGAGGAGCTGAAAAAAACCTGGAGCTCATTCCCAGGTTTTCTGGCATCATTGCTCATGCAGCTCAACCTCGTATCCCTAACTGTGCTTCCTTTTTTTCTGATTCTTCCTGGCAGGGAAAAGGCTGGCATAGCAAGGAGACTTACACATACATTTCTGGTAGCAGCTGGACAGAGAGGGCCTGGACCCCCAACTTCTCAGGAAGATGAGACCCCTCCTTGGATCATCCAGCCTGGCATCTCTCCAGCGGCCTCCCACAAGCAGTCACCAGACTAGAAAAAGCTGAGACCAGACCTGCTGATGTTAAAGATGGGGTTCAGGATGTTGGGGTGAGGCTGTGGGGTGAAGTTGAAAGGTGGTGGTGTGGGCAAAAGAGACAGGGTATGGGGAGGTCAGGGTCAGGGGGTGCCGGAAGTGCATGGCTCTGCTGCAGACCCACCCAGGAAAAGGGTGGCCGCAAAGACTAACAAATAAATATATGGCAAAGTCTCAGAGGCCGCGTGTTTTGCTGAGTGAGACAATCAACGGCTGAGTTCAGCAGACAGGTCAGGTACTCATGACAAAAGCAGGTGGGTATCCACGATGCCAGGGCCCCGGCAGCGTCCTGGGTGCCACCTGCAGACCATCAGAAAAGGTGCTTGAATGCCCTCTGCACTGACCCCACCGTGGACAGGGAACGTGCTCCAGGAAGGCAAGCTGTGCTCTAGGAGCTGTTAGCCCCTTCTATCCACATGCCTGTGGGCAAATGTCACAATCAGAGTTGTATTTCCCATGGCTTTCCCAGGACCCAGACGACACTGGGTGCAGGGTCTCCCAGGAGCAAGAAGGACTTCCTTCTGCTGTGTGACCCACATCGCTCTTGTCATGCACAGCTCTTTACTCCTGGCCTTTCTCAGAGGAAGGAGAACAAGATTACTTTAGGGGAAGTGCCTCCTTCCTACCCACTCACCTCTCTCTCCAGCTTCCTTCCAGGTGCCCGGAGGGGGAAACTCTATGTGGTTGTCACTCTTCCAACTGCTGAGGTTGATTTCCCGCCTTACTTCATTTTCCTCGTTAAGTGTGTCTGGGGTTACAGTCTGCCACAGACCCACCCAGGACCCTCCCTTATGTGTTGAATGTGGGGCTTCATTACCCCGCTGTGGAAGTCTCCATGTCAGGGACCATGGGGACCAGCTCTGTGCCCACCTCACATCTAGCAGAGCGCCTGACACAGAATTGTCCCTCATAAGATATCCAGTGAATGAGTGAGTGAGGACATGAATGAATGAGGTGTGGATTCTGGTTAATATATAATGTTAAGACACTTATGTATGAATCATCAAGAACTCACACATTGTTTATTACAAATGAAGGAACTGTTAAGCTACCCTGCGAAATGCACACACACACACACACACACACACACACACACACACATCATTTTCCCTCCTAGGCATCTCTTCTTATTGGAGAAGTCCCACAATTCTGACATTTCTTGTGAAGATCTATTTATCAACCTGTGTCTACCATTTGTTTCTTCAACTAACAATCGTTCCTTGAGTGTCTATGTGCCAGGCCAATGAATAAAATCTGCAAGATCCCATGTCCTTACAAAGGTTAGGTTCTGGTGCAGGGACACAGGCAATGGATACAATAAATAATTAAAATACACTCTTTGAGTATAAAGGTAATAGACGAAAATCAAGAAAGGGGACTATGGAATACAGTGGGGAGTGGGGATGGAGATCAACTTAAAACAGGGGAGACAGGGAAAGCCTGACCTAGAAGGTACTTAAGTAAAGAGCGGAGGAGGTCAAGAGGTGAGCCATGAAGGTACCTGGAGGAAACATTCTAGACAGAGGGGACAGCAAGTGCAAAGGTCCCAAGGTTGCAGCATCCCTGGCATACTCTAGGAACATCAGGGAGGCCAGTATGCCCTCCGCTGTGGCTGGGGGACAGTGAGCAAGCAGAAGAGGAGTAGGACATGAAGTCTGAAATTGGTGGATGGCTGACTAGACAGGGCCTCTGAGGCTCCTGTAAAGATTTTGCTTGTGTTTGGAGTTGGAGGGAGGTCCTCCCTCCAGTGTTTTGTGCAGATAAGTAATAGGATTTAACAAAGCTTACCAGTTAGGAAATTGTTGGAATAGTCTGGGGGAGAGCTGGCAGCAGGTTGGACCCCTGTCAGCAATGGGGCTGACAACAGAAGGAACTGGAGGGGGGTCGGTATGAGAGGAAGAGAGAAGCATGGGTGACTCTAGGGTTGGGAGTTTGAGAGGTATGTGGAAGAAAGGGAAGATGCGGAGGCTGGACGACCCTTCCTGGCTGTGCCTGGAGGCTCAGTGGCCCCTTCCCAGAAGGTGGCGGGTAGGACGACTCTCATCTAGGGAAGCAGGCTGCACGCTTGCCCCCACTTCAGCTCTTCTCCAGGAAGCCAGTGGGAGAGTTGCAGCTGCTGTCATTCCTGCCAGGCTCTCTTCCGGAAGCCATGTCTGGGATGAGCCATGTCTGAACTTCAGTGAGACAGTCTCAGTCTCTCAGTGCCCCCACTCCACACACCTACTTTATTCACTACTCTCTGCACGTTCCTCACTCTCCCCA
Organism: Spilogale gracilis; assembly: GCA_004023965.1. Lineage (NCBI taxonomy): Eukaryota > Metazoa > Chordata > Mammalia > Carnivora > Mephitidae > Spilogale > Spilogale gracilis. The sequence goes on along the minus strand of PITA01005233.1, from coordinate 31,160 downwards.
TTCAAACAAGAGCAGAGCAGCCTGCTTCTCAGCCCAATCACAGAACACCCCGAGCAGAATGCCTTCGGAGCAGGAGACTGCCATCGAAGTCTATGGCCACAGAGCAGTAAAGAGAGGATGTCTGGAAGGTTCTCTTTCAAGTCAGCCTACTCCTGGGAAAGTTGGGGTCGTGACTGGTGCTAGTTCTCACTGGGAGATGGCAGGCAAGGTGCTTTCACATCCTGGTGGAAATCAAACCCAAACAGGAAGCAAGAGACCAAAATACCCCAGGCAGAGATAATGGGGAAGGAAAAGGTGGGGTGCATGAAGTGGACTGGCAGAACCCCAAATCAGTCTGAGAAAAGAAAAATCGGCAGGAGAAGGTCACCTGAGAAGGTCACTATCATGGTCCCTAAGGAGAAGCCCCGGAGGCCTTGTCCAGAGTACATGGATGAAGGGGGACAGGCGCCCCTTGTGTCATGAGCAGGAGGCCTAATCTCACAGGCTGCCCTCAGACTGTCCCCGCTCGCTGTCCTCTGACTGCCTGTGGCACACAGCATTCTAGAGTGTCTGTTGTCTTTGTTTTAGGTGTGGTACCAGGCCATTCTTGGGTGCCTGAGGCTACTCTCAGAAGGATTTTGCTTCTTGAGCTCAGAAGGGCTGGCTGAAGATGAGGGAGCTCAGTGGGCCACAGAAGGAATGGGGTTGGACAGATCTCTGTTCATCTGCTCAAGTGCCTGAGGGTCATAACGTGGTAGAGTGCAAAGAGCTTTGGACTGAGACTCTGGGGCCCTGGGGCCAGCCCTGGCCCTGCCACTAAGCTCACTATGTGATGCACATCAAGACCTTTTTACCTTTTTAATCCGTGAGTCCTCCATTTCATCTGAAAAATGGAGAACTGGACCAAATGATCTCCAATATCCTGCCCAATTCGTAATTCTGAGATCTTTAACTCCATTGTGTGCATGATTGTGATTCTATTTACAATGGGTGGAGGTTTTTCCCACATCACGAAGCAGTTCTTCGACATCAGGGGCGCATCCTACAGTTCAACTCATTCTGACACTGTGTGCCTGAAGGTGGCCTCAGGTCCCTCAGGCTGAGGGCTCAGTCCCACGTGACTGTTGGCTCCACCCCACTTCAGACCCCAATCACAAATCCAGGTAGGGCTTCTGACTGACCAGTTCCCACAAGCCCTTCCTCGGGTTCCAGCAATTTTCTAGAGCATCTCAGGGAAGTCAGAGAAACATTTTACTTACCAGCTCATTAGTTTATTATAAAAGGATATAACTCAGAAACAGCCAGATGAAGAGCTACATTGGGCAAGGTATGGGGTGGGGGGCATGGAGCTTCCATGCTTGCTCTGGGGCTGCTGCTCAGCCCTACCTCATGTGTTCACCAACCCAGAAGCGCACTGTACCCTGTCCTTTGGGGGTTTTATGGAGGCTTTATTCCACAGGCACAATTCATTAAAATCACCGGCCCTTGGCAGTTGATTGAAACTCCAGCCCCTCTCCTCCCCAGAGGTCAGAGGGGAAGGACTAGAAGTTCCAACCTTCTAATAATATGGTTGGTTCTCCTGGCTGCTGGCCCCCATCCTGAGGTGAAGTCCAGAATTTGCCTCATTGCCATAACAGGAGACACCCTGATGCATGAGAAATAGGATGAAGATTACATATGTATTTCTTATCAGAAATCACAAATGACAATGTGGACAACTAAGCACAAACTGATTTCCAGGTACATGATGAAAAATGAAAGCCCTTTCCTTTTGCTTAGGGAGGTTCATGTTGATTCAATTCTTATTATGTATCTATACTCAATGGCAGTCAGTTTTAATAGCCAGGTGACCTTGACTCTTAAGAAAAGTATTAAAGTATCTGTGCAAGAATGGCAGGTTTATGGATTACCTATGGCGTTGGGTTGTTGGGAGGACAGAGTGAGTTAATATTTAAGCAGTGCCTAGAACTCCTGCAGGAAGCATGTCTAAGTGTTCGCCATCATCATTATTATCATCCCTACTATGGGATGGGTCACACAGACATTCTTTTCCTGCTAAGGAAGAGCTCCGAACTCAAGCCAGCAAGCCTGATGGAACTCTTGGCCGGGAGTGTGGCTCTGCAGGCCACATGGGAGGATCCTCCATCTCTCGGCTCAGTCTCAGAACACCCAGCCTGCCTGGAGGTTGCAGCACAGTTAGTAAGATCAGGATAAGATGTGTCAGGTGGTCGTTGTAAGAGCACAATGCAGTGATGCTCAGGAAAGTGCTTGGTGACCATCGGGCTCCCTCTAAACATAGGAGGTTACTAGCAATCCTGTGTCTTCCTCCTGGATGAATAATGACCTATGAGTTCAACTGAGTCATAGAGCATCTCAGAGATGGGAGATCAGCTGGTTGACCTGCACTGACCACCCCCAGCAAGCCCCAGAAAGGTGAAGGGGGTTTGTCCACGGTGTAGCAGTGGCGGATAGAACTTCTTATATAAGAGCTCAGAGCTCCTGGCCCTCTGGCTTCTGAAATGTTGCTGACCCCGAGACTTCTAGGCCAGAGATCAAGAGTGCTTGTTATTGCAGCCACGTCCTCCAAGGTTGGTGATAAAAAACACAACAAAACAAAATAACTTCCTTCAAAAACTGTATGTGCAATAGAGATGACCTGAGCCACACTCTTCAGCTCTGAATCTCCTGCTGGGGACTTCCTCAGTTAAGTTTCAGAGCCGCTTTCCATTTCTGAGAACTCCACTAGAGGGAGCCACCACCACCTGTATTTCTCCCACAGGCTGAATGGGGGCTGGGGAAAAAAAGGAAAAAAAAAAAAAAAAAAAAGACACCCAGAGTTGTCCTTGGGTGCCCATGGCATCTCCTGGTTGGAAGAGTTCATAAGGCAACAGTTACGTCATTCCACGGGGTCTTTGCATGATTAACCAAACGTGCTGTGTGAATCCATGCAAAGTGGAGAGTCTGCATTGCCCTTCTTTGGGGACTGCCTGGCTCTCCTCCCAGCAGCCCCGAGTACCTGGTAGTCCAGTGAAATGGTTGATGGCCTGCCCCCCACCCCCATACTTAAGCACAAGGAAGTGCTGTGTGCAATGGTAAACATGGCTGCTCAGAGATCCTGGGTCCATGCGGAGGGAGCCAGGGCTTCAAAGGCTCCCTGATCCTATGGCCTGTGAAGTCAAGTGGGCATCTTCAGGGGCCTTGCCTGGGGGGCCCAACCTCCTGAAAGAGGCAACAGAGCAATGGGAGCAGCAGGAACCTGCTCTGAAAACTACACACAGAGGCCTGGCATCCTGGGGACTTTGGCCCAATTTGCTTTCTGTGTGCAGGGAAATTATCCATAGGGGCTAGGCAAAACATTGCAGAAAAATCAAGTGTCTTTTTTTTCTTTTTTAAGATTTTCCAGTTCAAATACCACTTGGTTGCAGAGATTTTCTGGAATCTCACCAGACTGAGTGATTTTGAGCTCCTACTGGATAGGGAACCTATGCATAAACTTCCTCTTCCAGAGTGAGTTTCCAGTTCTGGGCCTCAGTTCCCTCCTCTGCCAAACAGAGGCTTGATGATCTTCAAGATCCCCCTAAAACAGACCAATGCTCAGTTTGTCCTCTTGCATTATTTGTCACCAGCTCTCTGCTCTCTGTAGCTTAAACCATGTTAAAAGTGGTTTTCCTCTTCCACATAAGCATCTTTTATTTATTTTTATTTATTTTATTTTATTTTTTTTAGAGGGAAACAAACATACACAGGTGAGCAGAGGTGGGGTGGGGTGGGGAGCGGCAGAGGGTGAAGGAGAAAGAGAATCTTAAGCACGCTCCAGGCCGAGTGCCGAGCTGGACACGGGGCTCCACCTCACGACCCTGAGACCATGACCTGAGAGGAAATCAAGGCTCAGATGTCCAACCAACTGACCCACCCAGGCACCCCTACATAAGCATCTTTAAAAAATATAACTAACAGGGGCGCCTGGGTGGCTCAGTCGTTAAGCGTCTGCCTTCGGCTTGAGTCATGATCCCAGAGTCCCAGGATTGAGCCCTGCATCGGGCTCCCTGCTTGGTGGGAAGCCTGCTTCTTCCTCTCCCACTCCCTCTGTTTGTGTTGCCTCTCTAGCTGTGTTTCTCTCTGTCAAGTAAATACATAAAATCTTAAAAAAATGTATTGATAACAATAAAATTAGGTTGGCCTCTTGGAACTAGTCGGCTCATCAAAAATGATCCTGAGCCCCTCTGGGCTTAACAGGGTCACATCAATAGGCTGGAGAAGTCCAAAAGCAGGGCTAAGGTTTACATTCCCTATGTCAGCAGTGACTTGCCTGTTGCCTGGTTTGGTTCTCCCGACTTTTGACAGATAGTGGCTGTTCCTCGGGGGTTCTGTAAGGTTGCCCCACATCCTGGGTGCTGAAGCCTCACTCTTCTTAATTTCCAAGCACTGCCTAGTCTCTCAAAGCTGCCTCAGTAGTGCAGCCTCCGTTCCTAGTTGAATTTTGATGAAAAAACAAGGGGATGACAGTGAGAGAGTAGGGAGGGAGGGTTTCCTTAAAGGCAGACCTGGGAGAGGACATTCTTTAAGCCAATCAATTCATTATTCCAGTCAATTCAGTGTGCGAATAAGGAAAAAGTGTTTTTCACTTTCGCTTTTGCCGAGTGCCTTCATAATAAAAAAAGGCTTCTGGGCATTAGTAGGAGCAGAATACCAGGGTATGTTTGGGCTAGGCCAATCCTCATTCTCCACCGTGGATCAGAATCATCCGGAGAATTTGTTAAAATGCAGATTTCTGGGCTGCAAACCCAGAGTTACCGATTCAGGGCTGAGAAGGGAATGTTCATTTCTATTACGCTCCCACTAAAGTCATGCTGCAGGTCAGGACGCCACACTGTGAGCAGCACTGGCCTGGAGCTCAGGGAGGACTGCCAGGGTCATCTACATCCAGCGCAGCGAGCATTGTGCTGGGCATTGTCGAGCTTATAGGGAGCAGTGCACGCAAGAGATGCCTGAGTAGCTAGATCTCCAAGGAAACAAGGAAGGTCCCTTCTCCTACTGTTAGTCAATGAGCAGCCTATTGGCTAATTCCCCTGTTTGGGGGAAGCCTCCAAGTTCCTGCGGGGAGCTTCTGGCCGGCAGGGGGCGCGGGGACTGCTTCTTCGGCCGCCCGAGGCTCTGAGAAGAGGAAAAGTACTGAAGAGCGTGAGCAAAACCGGAGGCGCAGCACAGCACTGCGATCCTGACTTGCATGGACACCAACCGGAGGGAGCTCGGGCATGGCGGAAGGGGATGCGGGCAGGGATTGCTTGCTTTTCAGGTTGTTTAATTCCCTCTCGTGGTCTCAAAGCGCATTCACAGTGACCCCGTTAAGCAAGAGGGGGCAGGTGATAGGAGATGATCACTCCCCCTATTTTGTAGCGGAGAAGAGGAAGAGACAGAAAGGGGCTTGGGCAGGGTGGCAATAGGGGAGGACCCGGCTGACTGGGCAAAATAGTGTGCTGTGGAAGGGGTGCAGGTCCGGGGTGGGCTGGCCAGCTCTGAGGTCTCCGTCCACCCCAACCAATGGCCATGGTGCTGATCAGACTGTGCTCGTTGGACGGGAAGGCAAAGGAATTCTTTAGGGGGAAAGAGACCAAGTAAGGCAGTCCTCAAGGCAAACACATAAAATGACAGATAAGGTATCCACTTGCCCCACCCTTGCAAAGAAGGGTCCGGGAGCTGTCATGCGTCCCCTCTTTGTGCCCTGTGAACCAGTGTCATCTGGGGCCTCCTGGGCTCTAAGAACCACTGTAGGCAGGTGGGCAGCAAGCAGACACAGTGCCTACTGTTCAGGAGCTTGCCACAGGACATTTCCATGGCATCCTGCCTCTTCCTCACTCAGAAAGCCCTCTTCTCCCCACTGGGCGGGGGACATTGGAGAGAGCTGAATCTCCCACAAAGTATTTGGAAGGTATTTGCAGTTCAGCCACCAAAAGCCGCTTTTTTTCTTTTCTTGGCATGCAAGTGGTTGCCTGGTGATTTTGAAGAAAGATACAAGGCCAGGTAACATTGAAACAGGTAAGATCCTCGGTGCATTGTATGTGTATTTTGAACCCTAATTCATTTGAGGTACAAGTTTATGTGTGTGTGTGTAAGTGCACATTTGTATGCACCTGGGACTACAAACTCTATGGCAAATGATGGTAACAAAATACAGGCAGTAAAAATTTAGTTTGGGGACTTGGTGTGTTATTTCCTGGATCCTCCCATACTTCTCCTAAGGGATCCTTGCCTTGCCTGCAGTAATTCTCTAATTAGCTTATGAACCTTATCCTGTCCCTGTGACCAAAACATGGAAATCCCATGGTCAGATAGAGCCCCCATCCTTACAACTAAATGGAGGGACCCGAAGATTTTTCTCCTTAGGCTGTTGCCTGATTTTTCTCGAGCTCACTGTGATGGCTTTTAGCATGAGCAAATGAGCGGAGTCGTTGTTTTATAGATCTACATAAGAAGGGGTGTTCCAATGTGTGCGTGTGTATAGTCCCACTTCGACGGCACTTTGTAAAGCATTTTTAGTAAGCAAAACCGTGTCTCCATGCTGTTCTGTCCCACACAGCTCTCTTTCCTGCCAGCCTGAGATGTTAAACAAGAGCCCATGGGGATCCCCCCACCCCCTGCACTGATGCCCTGATATAAATTCTGACTTTCCTAGTGACAATTTCCAAAAAGGCTTTGTCCCTTGTTGGGTGCAAAAGCAGTAGCTCTTCATGGCAGAGCACTTGCCCTTAACCCTTAGCCATTCTGCAGCTGTTTGGACAGCAGGAATTTTCAACATCAGATCCTAGCCTGATGAACTGCTTTCCTTGAACTCACGTCTTTGGGACACTGCAAGGCCTGCTCTCACGTCCTCTTCTCTACTCTGCACAGCCCTATTGCTAACTCGGGCTCTGCAGCTTCCTTCTCCTGTGTTGAATGCTGACTGGTTGCTGGGATGAGGAAGGGGTCCAAGAACCGAAGGTCAGGGGCTGCAGTGCAGCGTGTGCTGTAGATTGCCATGCTGATCCTTTCCCTGTCCTTGTAGGACCCCCACCCTCCCTCCCTGCCTCCCAACCTTCTCCACTGCTGTAACTGACCCGGAACATCAGAGGCAGGAAAGTCACTGCTCCAATTGCATTTTGCTGCAGTTTCTTTTTTTCCTCCCCTAGATGCTGATAGCTATTTTTAGCCAGAGATTTTTTTTCTTTTTTCTTTTACTTTTTTCTTTCTTTCCTTCTTTCTTTCTTTCTTTCTTTCTTTCTTTCTTTCTTTCTTTCTTTCTTTCTTTCTTTCTTTCTTTCTTTCTTTCATTCTTTCTTCTTTCTTTTTTTTCCCAGGGGATCCACAGTCTATTTTTAAAGCCCTTACGGAGGTCAAATCACCGCATTTCTCATAGGGACTTAGGTGGGAGAGTACAGGGCAGTGGGGGCCAGCAGTGTTCTTGAAGAGGAGAGGGCGATCAGGAAAGGCCCAGGGAAGATTGGCAAGAGCTGGACTCCAGGCAAGGGGAGAAGGGATACATTTTTATGCTGATGACCCACCCACGAGGACCCACTGAGCTCCTCGCTTCAATAGCCCAGGCTTTGGACCAGAGAAGCTTGACTCGATCCCAGCAGCTGCAATGACATTGCCCTCGAATGTGGTGGCAGTTGGTTTAATTTACCACATTTTTCTCTTCTTTTGCCACATTTCTACGTTCAAATAACCTCCCCTTCCTCCAGTGACACAACCTTGTAGAGAAAAGCTGCAATGTGGGAGGTTTTGGACAATGGATTGGGCACAAAGTCACCCTGGGAGAGGAGGAGGGGGCCCAGGTACACCACACACAGTGGCCGGGGTGGATGGGCCCTGCCTGTGGCAGGAAGGCAGGTGGGCAGAGCCCTGGGGGTCACAGGCTCTGCAGCAGGAGGAGAGGAAGGAGGAAACTGAGGACTCACAGGGAAGGGCTGCTTCTGGGAAGGCTTGGGAGTTGGATGGTGTGTACTTGGACAGAGATGCTAATGAGATCGCATGCTGTGTGCCCTTCAGATGCTCCCTGAGACCCTGCCTTTCCCCCTTCCGTTCCTGGCACTTAGCCATCTGCTATAGGGTCCCCAGCAGGTAGGTGAAGAGGCCAGAGCTCTGAGTGCCCCTGAAAAGACTCTCATGCTCCCCACTCTCATATCTCCCCACCACTACCTGACTGAGACAGCTGATCCTGCTGTGGCCTCTTTGCTTGTTATGTCATGTTCCCTGTGAGCCTCGAGTTCCGGGATGCCCCTCTTTCTGGACTTTCATTCCATGATACTCAGGAGGCCCTTCCCCGCCACTCTGTTTAAAACTTGGCATCTTCCCTCTAGGCACCCTCTAGTCCCCCCTCCCCGACTTGCTTAATTTTTAATTTTTCACTGTGTGACTGTTTATCTTATCACCTCTGGTTTATTATCCATTTCCTAAGTTCCATAGGTTAGGGATATCACTTCTTTTGTTCACAAAAAAAAATCCTTCAGTGCCTAGACCAGTGTTGGCATATTTTAAGCACTGAACATATGTTCATTGAATGCATTAATAAAAAGAGCAAAATGTGCCATGGGAAAATCATCCGTGGGAGGCTTTCTTTCAGACCCTACAGTGTGCTCTCTAGGTCAGCAGAGTGTTCAGGGAGGGAATGGGGGAAAAATAGTGGTCCCAATCCCCAAAACACACACACACACACACACACACACACACACACACACACACACACACACCAGTTTAGGCCCCAGAATAACAAGTCATTCAGAACCTAAGCAGGAAGAGGCCAAAGACATCATTAGATCTAAGCCTCTTATTTGTGCAGAAGAGGTAACTAAAGCTCAGAGAGGTGCAGTAACCCGCCCAGAGTCACACAGCCAACTGCTGGCAGAGAGTGGAACCTGGGTTCCCTATTCCCAGGTTAGAATTCCAACAGTTTCAGTGCCGCTGACCACTCTTTGCCTAGAAATATGGGGTAAACTTTGCATTCTTTCCCAGGCCAAGGAGGTAAGTGCTCTTTTGACCCGTGGGGAAGAATTTCCCTCAAACTTGGAGCAAACTGGTCAGCAAAGCAGAGACCATGGGCTCTCAGCCAGCTTGAGGGCTCAGGCAGGCTGTGGAAAAATCTGCCTGTGACATCATCTGCTCTCAGCAGGACCCAAGCTATGAGCTGTAAAGAAACCACATCAGCAAAGACAGATACTCTGCTTCTAGGAGGTGATCAAGGGCTGCATCAGCCTTGCCGCCAGTGGAGTCCGAATTCCCACCGAGGGGAGTGTGTGGGGCATTAGGTAGGCATTAGGTAGCTGCAGACTCCGTGCTTTCCATGCCGGGAGTGGCCTGCGCGGATGTCAGCCTGCCATCGGCAGGAGAAGCTGTGCGAGGGAAAGTCAGTGAAGCACCTTGGATTCTGGGACAACAATCTGTCAGTCAGCCCACTCATCAGTAACACTGATTCCCTCCTGGCCCAGAATCCCATTACCATGGAGAAATAGAGGTATATCCCTGAGCTCAGGGACTCTGTGTCTTTTGGGGCAGCAGGAATATTTCTTCCTGTCCAACCCTCAAGCCCAGGAACTAAGATAACATATGTGAATCTGCAAGTACAAATGGAAATGATGACAACCATGTCACCAGAAAATGACAAAACCAGGCCATAAAGAAACGGTATTAATCAGAAGTAAAAGTGGGTTCGTGTGTATGTGTGTATGTGTGTGTGTCGAGATACTCGCGTGTGCAAGTTACACCAAAGCGGACTTAGTGCCGAGTCCCTTTCACCCCCCTTTATACTGCGTGTCTTCGCGATATGCCTCTGAGACCAGCAGGTCAAGGATTTATTGTCTGTGTCTCTGGTGGGTTAGGTTAAGGAAAGAGAGGGTCAGAGAAGTTAAGTCTCAGGTCCAAATTTTCTCCCATAGGGAAGAGCTGGAATGTGAAACCAGCACTACTGATGACAAATGCCGGGGGAGGTTAATCAGGGCTGGCTACAGGGACACCTCTGAGCCCAGTTCAGAGGGAGGGAACCGCCTTCTGGCCACGGCGCATGCCAGCCTGGCCAGGGCCCACCTCAGAGGCTGTCCCTCCAAGGAGAGCCCCGTGCAGCAGGGCTGCCCCATCGAGCCCTCCCTTGAGGCCCACTCCCCGGGACCACCTGTCCGCTCGTCCCCACCAGCGCATGTGTGTTAGGGGGTTTGGGGAGATAACAGTCCTGCTGTGTGCAGCGAGTTCAAAGACCCTGAGGAGTGAGACGGCTCCACAACCAACATTGGTTCTCAGGCTCTGAGTCCCAGCGCACCTGTGGGAGAATGGGTAACCCGTCTTCCTGGCCACTGTCCCCTTCACTCATGCTGCTCCACGGTCTGTGTGGGGATCTGAACGGTGGCCTCCTAAGAGTATGTATGTCCACATCCTAACCCTTGCAACCTGCGAGTGTGGCTTGTTTGGGAAAAGCATATTTGCAAATGTAATTAAGTTATTAAGTTAAAGACCTCATGGTGCAGTCATCCTGGATTATCTGCAAGGGCCCTAAATCTGATGGTCAATATTCTTACCAGAGACACACAGAGGAGAGAGGAGAGGAGGAGAAACCACGTGAAGCTGCAGGCAGAGTTGGGAGGCACCAGAAGTTGGGAGAGGCAAGGAAGGACTCACCCCTGAGGGTTTGTAAGGGATGCAGCCTTGCCAACACTTCGAGTTCAGACACTGGGCCTCCAGAAATGGGAAAGGGTAAGTTTCTGTAGTTGAGCTCCTCCCTGTTCCAGACTCAGCATGGGAGGCTGATGCTCCAGCCACCTCTCCTGGTTAGGGCCCCCCTCTCCATGTCAACCCCCGAGCTTTTCCTTGTGGTGACATTTGTCATTTGAATCGAATGCCCCTTCATGTCTTTGTCTCTCCCTGGATCTCAGTCTGAGGGCAGGACCATTCCAATTTATGACCTTGGCCCTTGTATCTTCATGGGATCCGGTCCCAAGCAGGTACCTGAGGCAGACGACACGTGCATGTGTCAGTGTATGTGAGCACATTAGGTCGGAGGTCAGACGGAGGGTTCACTGTGAGAGGGAGACTTATTGGAAGAGGTGGGGTTGAGTCAGGCCTTAAAGAACAAAAGGGGAAAGGAGAGTATTCCATACGGGGGAGGGGGGCATCCTGGGCTAATACACTGCAGCGAGGCTAAGTGTTGTCCCATGAGCTACTGGGCTGCAGGGGCTGGGAGGCCTCTGCAAGACCACCAGACTGAACATCCGCTCTTAGTTTTGACCCTGGGCCCCTGAATCCCCGGCACAGTCCTGAGGGATGGACATCAGGATTGCCCTCACTCAGGGAAGAGAGAACAGAGACACGTTCCCCAGCGGCTCACCATTAGGAAGCGGTGAGGGGCTGGAAGGACGACCCTGGCAATCTGGGTCCAGGACTACGATGCTGTTCTCTTTCCTCCAGATGAAGCTGATGGCGGTGGTGGTAGAGAGGCAGCAACACTCACAGAGCACGTTCGATGCCCCAGACACCCCTCAAGGCCCTCCACGGTACTAATCGGATCAACCCTCCCCACCACCGCAGGGGTATGTTCTGCTGTCAAGGAGGAAACGGAGGTGCAGCTTGTGCAGGGCAAGTGCTCTGGCCAATAGCCCTCTGTCAATAAGTGGTGGTGGGGGGGGCACTGTGGGAATAAGCACCGTCCTCCCTCCATATTCATCAGGTCACGGTTGGAGTCAAAAGCTTGCATTTCCTGGGCCCTGCCTTTGTGGGTTCTGGGAAGAAACTCAGGTCCACCAGGATCCCTCCCATGTGGTGTTGAGCATGTCCCCAGGGCCTCCTCCTCTCCAGAATTTGTCCTGGCAGCAGGTGCTTTGTTCCCATGGGTTTCCTTTCTTGCTATCGGTGCCCCTGATCATGAGGCCTCTTCCTGATGATGCCTTCGTTCTTCTCCAGCTTCTGGTGCAGTTTCCATTCCTTGCCTTAAAGTGTTCCCAAAGTGACCTGCATTGCAGAGCAGACTTCCCCAGCCCAGGCTGCTCTGTGCTGCCCTGCCTCAGAGAATTTGCTGAAACAGCTTCTATTCTTTTCCTCCTTTCAGTCCCATTCCCACTCCCTGCCCCCTCCTGCCCTCTGCCCCCCACCAGCCAGGATCCAGTGCCAGTCCCAGGCCTGGGGGATCTGAGGGACACACACAGGATTGTCCTTTCCCTGCTCCCCCTTGGTGGAAAGTGTCCATCGAGATGGAAAATGCCTGATCTGTGGAGTCCCCCCATTCCCAGCACGCACGGGTTTCTCAGGACAATTGTCTGCTCTGTTAGATTCTCTCAATAGTCCTTCAGATATGTGCACATGGGTCTGAATATATGATGAACAAGTTTCTGTTCTCTGGCTGATGTTTTGAGATGAGTCAGATGGGGAGGGACCAGCAAGCTAGGGAGTTTGAACACTATGTGCCAGGCCACAAGGGTCATTAAAGGCTGTCCTACTGTCGCATAAGGACACCAAGAGCATTTTCAAAATGTTCCAAGACATTCATTCTTCCTGGGTCATCATCGCCCCCTTCAAGTCTCCAGTGACAAACCAGCAGATGTCCCAGGTGCTTCTGCCGCTTTAGCAAGTTCTGGAACAGAACTGCCACCATGCCCAGCTTCTGGTGGGAAGATGCACCAGCTTCCAGAAGGAGGTGCTCTCAGCAAAGAGTTCTGGCTGGGCTGATAGGAGCTGGGCGGGGTGGACAGCTGAGGCTTTGTAAGAAGCTGCTCCCCCATCTCTGTGTGTTTTAAATGTGGTTTTCTTCTTTGTCTGAGAAGTTGTTTATCTGATCACGCTGTTGGGTTTTGAAAAGGACTGGGAAAGTCAGTTCTGGGAACTCTGTCCTAGGAGATTTCAGTGTCAGTGTGGCAGAGATGGGGTGGAGGGCACTGACTGGTTTCCTGAGAATCTCTGGGTCCAAAGACACTCCAACTAGGGACAGCAGAACACAGAGGAATGCAAGGGCGGAGACTTTCTTGGAGTCTGAGATGCTGCCTGTGGGGTTGGTAACGGTGATAAAGGTGACCTGGTGGTGACATTTGGTGACCGTGATGATGCTGATATCATCAGCTATGCTTCCTGAACGTGAACTCTGTACCTGATGCTGTGCTAAGCCCTGGACATGCAACAGCGCACTTAATCTTCATAGCAGCCCTATGAGAGATAAGGGAGCTAAGGCTCAGCGAGGTTAAGTAATTTGCTTGAGGTCACACAGCAGGTATGTGGTAGAATTGAGCCTCCCATGCAGGAAAGCCTGCCTCCAGAGCCCCATCCCTGAGGTGATGTCTTCTACCATGTCTTTTTAGTCCCCGGTTGCCCCTCATGCATTCCAGATCTTTAACCCACGTAACTGGCTCCACTCTCCCCGGAAAAGTGAACGTGCTCTTACTCCATAAAGGGGCATAGTGAGTAGAAGATAACCTGCAGAAAACAGCCAGGGTTTGTGGCTGGGGGTGGGGCTGTGAGTTGGAGTGGGAGGAGAGGAACCCAGAGAGGTAGGTAGACTGGGTAAGAGAATAATAGTTTTGGCTGTTTCTTGGAGGCAATAGGGAATCATCCAAGTTTCTGAACGGAGATATGGCAAGATCAAATTTGTATGTTGGAAGCTACTTGCAGTGATTGGGGTTTGGGTAGGGCCATCTTATCTATATTTCTACAAACGACACCACCAGGAAGACCCTGATTTCCACCCACTTTGAGCCTGTGTCTGCCCAGAAGGTAGGAAGCAAGGGTCTCTCCCTCCATTTTGCAGACAAAGAAGCTGAGGCTTGTAAATTCCAAGCCATTTTGGCTTCCCTTAGGGCTCAGAGGTGAGAGAACTCAGTAGGTATTGGTAAGTGTTTAACAACAGACCCTTTAAGGGAAAACACCCTTATTTGGAGCATTTGCAAGTTCCCTTGGTTTAAACACCCCACTGTAGCCAACTTCAACCTACTTACCCCTACCCAAGTGTTATTAACTGGGTTGCAGAATTCCTGAAAATGTAACAATTGTTTCCAGCAAGCTAACAGAAGCTGGGCCTCATGTAACCTAGTGCCCTCGCCTGGCCCACATTCATGCAGTCTCCCGGAGGGAGCTCTAAGCCAGTGCTGATAAGGGAGGCGAAGTCACTTGGGGGGGGGGGAATGCAAGCTGGAAACTGACATCTTGGCTCCCAGGCGGTGTGTTTGTGCAGACTCTGTTTAGGAGGACAAAATTTGATCTCTGCCTGGATCCCTTTCAGAAGGGATTTTATATTCAGTGGTGGCAGAGTTTTCCTCTGTCTTCCAGCACATGTGTCACAACCTTCTACCGGAACTGGAAAAATAACGTCATGGAGTATTTTTAACAGTGAATACAAATCCCCTACAGTGATGGATGCAGTTTGAGAACTTAAGTCCATAAATCATTTTCCAGTTTCCTTAGGGCCTCTATGGCCCTGGTATTCACCTGATCATTCATTCATCTGATACGAACTGAGGGCTCTAGCATGAAGATTATGGAAAACAGACGAGAAGCATTGCCAGCTGGGTACTGATAAGATAGAGGTCAGAGGCAGGATCAGGAGTCCTGGCATCTGAGATGAAAGTTACGAAGTAATCCATTACTAGGGTTTTGAGACCCAACAGGGGAGGTGGCCTCAAGGCCAGTCAGTAGGAAGGAGGTGTTCGGCACCAGATTAGAGAACATGACTCCCAGAAACCTTATCTTGAAGCACAAGACTGGCCTTCCATTGGGTCTTACTCACTTCTTGTTAGGACAAGAACTAATGCCAGGTAGATTTCCTTAAGGTGCACCAGGGAAGAGAGAAGAAATGAACATTTGTCGAGAGACCCTGGGGTATATCAAGGTCTGTGTGTATGAGCATATATTTTCTCAAGTCCTAGTGGCAAGGAAAGACCTTCTTGTGATAAGTAGTATTATTCCATTATTTGTTTGAGAAAACAAATGCTCAGAGAGGTTAAGTGATTTGCCCATGTTCACACAGCTGGTAAATGGCATAGCCAGCAGGGTGGGGAGATGGGAGGATAGGAGCTGAATACAGATTGCGAGAAATTGGCAAGCAAGTTGGGATTTGATAGAAATGGACTTAGTTGGGTGTCTGCCTGCATTTGTGGGGCAGTATGGCAGGGGATGCCTGGGGCGGCTAGGTAGAGGGCGGGGAGGAGAGTGATAGTTCTGCTTTCCTTATGCCACTGAGAGCAAGGAGTTCACTGCCCTGCCCATGCGTCCTCCCTGGAAGTATGCAGAGTGTTTACACGAGGGCACATTTCTGGCACACGGAGGGAGCCAAACTCTAAACGGAGACTGTACCCCCAGCTTGGCAGATGTCTGAGAGTAAGGCGCTCGCTGACATGCTGACGGAGAACAGGGACTTCTTGTTTACCCAGCTCACCATCTGGATGAGCAGGCAGTGTCCAAGGAAATAGCTATACTTAAAGCTCAGAGGCGGCCTCCCTGGCTTCCTTCGTGCGTGCTCCAGAGTGCTTTGGCTGCTTCTTGGCCAGGCATGCAGTGTGGACGGTGGGCTAGGACAGGGCAGGGGCTTGGAACCACCAGCAGATGCAGGGGCAGCGTGAAGATGAGGTTGCAGGAGCAGGGGAAAGGGGTGACTGCAAATGTTTGGAGCAGGGGTTAAGAACCGTTTCCCCCAGGGGATGGAAGAGTGAAAAGGCCTTTTCTGTGGAAAGAGGGATCGGGATCAGATGAATGGAGAACTTCCTAACTGGTAAGAAAAGGTGCATGGGTGAAGCAGGCCATCTAGTGAAATTCTTTTGGTATGGGTGGCGGGGAAGGTTGGGGTGGAAGTGGTGCTGGGTCAGGGGAGGAATGACTCCCAGACTGTACCCTACCGTTTGAGAGGCTGGTGCATCCCACTCGACACAGCTGAGAAAACTGGAAAGATTTGAACCCTTGAATCCTTTGAGGTGTTATAGGTATAAAAGTAGTCAATTATTCTCTTGACCCATTCCTACTCACAAAGGAACACAATCATCTGAAAAATCCAGAACTGTGAGCAAACCCCACATTGCATGGACATGAAGATGCTTTCCTTATTGCTTTGGCAGAGACTAGTTTGAAAAATTCCTTGCATTGGTCAAGATAGACCTATACCAAACAACAACCAAGAAACCTCAGTGGCTGGGGCACCTGGGTAGCTCAGTCAGTTAATAGTCTGGTTCTTGATTTCAGCTCAGGTCATGATCACAGGGTCTTGAGATTGAGCCCCACATCAGGCTCCATGTTGGGTGTGAAGCCTGCTTAAGATTCTTTCTCTCCCTTGGGATGTCTGGGTGGCTTAGTCAGTTAAGTGTATCTTCTTTCAGCTTAGGTCATGATTCCAGGGCTGTGGGATCAAGTCCCACATCAGGCTCCCGGCTCAAGAGGGAGTCTGCTTCTCCCTCTGCCTGCCACTCACCCTGCTTGTGCACTCTCTCTTTCTCTTTCTGGCAAATAAATAAATAAAATCTTTAAAAAAAATATTCTCTCTCTCTCTCTCCCTCTGCCCCTTCCCCCCTCATGCATTCTCTCTCTTTCTTTAAAAAAAAAGGAAAAAAAACCCAAAAGCCTTTAGTGTCTTAACAGAATAAAGTACATAGCTCAGTGAGGTTACAGTTCCAAATGAAGTGGTGAAAGAGGAGGGCAAGTGGGAAGCCCTGTTCCATATCATCAAGGGTCCCAAGCCCTGGCATTCCCTAGACCTCATGGTTCTCCATGGCTTGTGACTAGAAGGCAAGGACTGGAGGGAAGAAAGAGGGAGTGGGATTACCCAGAAGATTTTTAGAGGCCAGTCCTAGATGTGACATAAATCAGTCTTGTCAATATTCCATTGCCCAGAATGAGGCACATGGATCCATCTGCCTGCCAGCGAGACTGGGAAGGGAAGTACCCAGGAGGACAGGGAAACTAGATTTGGATTTGGTGAACTCACAGCAGTGTCTCTGGCACACATTTCCTGAGATTTCTGCGAGTATCCTATATGTTAAGGGCGTTGGTTGCAAGGAGTGGTCTCTTACAGATACTGGCTGGAATAAGCACCTTATGACTAGCTCAGAACTGCTCTAAAAAGGTGGCAATGTGCGGGGGGAGGGGTTCTCAAGCTCTGAAGCTGGGCTCTCAGCCCTGCACTGCAAAGCCACCTGTTGCTGGTAGCAGCTCCATCCTCAGCTGTCAGAAGTGCTTGTAAATCTGGGACTGCACAGGAGCTGAGCCTTTGCACAGGGGCTCCACACGGTTCACTTCTGTTTTGCTTCTCCGAGTAATGCAGGCACCAGAACGCGTGACTTGCAGGACCTGAATTGCAAAGATACATGAGCTTTGTTGGCTTCTTAGGACATTTGAGTTGGTTGGTATTTTGCAAGGTCAAGTCTAAAATTGGGGAGGTTAAGGCAGCAGATCTCAATAGGCTTTGCTTCCCAATACTCCATTTTAATTCTGGCTTATCTACTATGGATTTTCAGACTTCTACCAAATGCTTCCTAGAGAAGTTTATAAATGAGAAGGGAAAATGCCTCCCGCTACTTCTTCTATTTATGGACAGAGGACCACCATCTTATTTTGCCCAGGACAGCCCTGGTGTACACCTACTGTCCAGGCATGATTATTACCTGCTTTTGCTCTCAGGTGTCCCAATAAGCCATATGGTCACCTGGCTTAGAGGAGGCTCAGTCTTCATTCTGATCAAATACATCCTTGCCAGCCAGGCTGTGCACAAGCCCTGACATCTAATGATGATGCAAGAGTTGGGCTTCATTACTAATACCTTTGTCATTGTCTTTGTTCATTTTATCAACCCTGTGATTTCCTGATCTCCTTTCTATCAGGCTTCAGAATCATGGGCCTGTGCTAAGAGTTATTCAATTAATAGCCAATAAAACAAACAAAAAAATCAACATGCTGAGGAGGTTAATAAAGCATGGATTATAAATTCTAGTTTGCAGATGTACAGTTTAGGATCATGCAGGTTAGGGACATTTCCAAGGTCATATGAAAACCAAACTCTGATTCTGACCTAAGCTTCCTGATTCTAGACCACTCTTCTTTCCTCTGTGCCAGATATGAGGTCTCAGATAACCCCGTACCTAATGGGTGATGCAAGCAAAATTCTACAGGAGAGCCAAAAATCTAACAACCCAAAAAGAATCTATGCCATGATTAATTTCTAGATATCACTATGGCTTTCTGAATCTTCTCTCTATATGATGCATTGTCACCAAAAAGCCTTGTTTGCATGGAGTAAAGTAGCTATGCCCTCAAGGTCACATATGTTCCCAGCAGAGCACCCGCAGAGCACCTCTCTGAAGGTGAGAAATGGCATCTGTGTTGCAAGAAGGAAGCATAAGACTTGAACTCTTAATTAGTTGGACGTCGATGAGTCTGGGGTCAATGCCATTTGTTTGGGTGGAGGGTGGCCCGCAATAGCGTGTGATCTGGCAATGGTAAGGTTGACTCCAAACCTACATGTTGATCACGTTGAACTCTTCCGATTGGGCACCAGGCACCTGTTTCTGTTACGGTCCTCTGTTTAGTTCGGATGAGGTGTCTGTGAACTTGACTGGGAATTCAGATGTGAGCTCGGATCTGAAGCTATGTCTTCAGCAGTGAGGGCCTTCTTACAAAGTTCCTAGGGGACAAACACAGAAGAGGCACTGGAAAAGCAAAAGACAGCTTAGATCCTGAGGCCCAGCAATCGATATTCCTCTGGTTCTCCTGCCTGAGTTCTTTGGGGCGTTAGGGATGTGGGTCTAAGCTGATTTCATGAAAACATAGACCCCTTAGAGTGGTAATGGACCTTAGAGATCATTCAACAACTTCCAAGCATTATATATATTGATATATTTTATAACTTATATAATACAAGGAGATTGCAGGGGATACATGGACTTCAGAAAGTGTTTATTTACTACTTGTATATTTAATTAAATGTGTCTTAGAAATACAGTAAATGTCACAGCAAACCTATTAGCCCACACCTAGTATTGATTATGACAAGATGGGTAGTAAAGAAAACAAAGTCAATGTGAAGAGAAATGTCACTAATAAAGTGGGTACACAAATGTGTCAAAAAATGTCAAAGTGATTGCAAATGAATGAAGTTTGGAAAGATCAGATCTGGTGTACTCTTGTTTTACAGATGATGAAACAGAGACCCAAATAGAAGAAATTGCTGATGCAGAACCAGAACTCTGGTGTCCACAACTCCCTGCATGGAAGCCACCTGCCTTGGAATGCTTCCCAGGGCCACTTCCTCCTGAGTTCCACACTGGAGGCTGGTCCCTGCTCAGTGTCCCTCGTCACCAACTGGCAGAGCTCATCCAGGAGAGCTGAGACACTGCTTCCTCTTCCCACTAAAGGGCAGGCACTCCTCATTCTCATTCCTCCAGACACACATTTCCCACCCTGTGGAGTAGGGGTCCCCTCCACTTTTTGTGAATCTGAGACAGGAAGGTAGAGTTTCCTTGGGGCCTCAGGACCCTCGATATTGCCTGGATGTTTTGGAAAAAAAACAACAACAAAGGAAATCAATTCCGCCTGCTCACTTAATGAAGAGCAGTGTGTGGAGGCAGAACCAACACACAGGCTGTTTTAAGAGTAAATCTCTAGCTCAGCAGGGCTTGGAGGCAGGCCCCCTTTTACCTGAGATCCTCTGCCTTAATCCCAATCATCAGGAATTAGGGCCTGGGTGACAGTCTCAGAAGCATCTACTGGGGGAAGGCATTTGATCAGTCATGCAGTGGTTTACATTGTTCCCCTGGGGCTTAGATCTTCTCTTTCTGTTCTGAGGAGCAGCATCCTTACCTACAAGGAGCTATAAATATCAGGAGGCAGAAGAACTGCATGCACCCCAGCTTTAGAACCAGGCCACTATGCACCAGCAGTACTTGGACTCTGTAAGGTTGGGAGGAGTCTGCAGAGCTCATGCTGTCCACTCACTGTCTCCAGATGCAAACTGGGGGGCTCCAACTTGCTTTCATGAGTATCCACACTTCTCTTAAAGACTTCTTGTTTCCATCTGGATATTGAGATAGATGTGTAGTGTGGACAGACTAGCATTCCAGAACTCAAGACCATGAAAGACCGTGGTGAAGGAAAATGAGCTAGGAAAAGAACAAGTTCATGTCAATGGCAAGATTACTAAAATCTAATGACAGACCAAGGTTGCAGATAAAGGGATAGAAAAGCACATACCAAGCAAATAATAGCTACGAGAAGGTCAGGGTGGCCATATTAATGGCAGCCAAAAAAGACCTCAGAGAAATGTATTTTTGGAAATAAAGAGTCATTCTTTTAATTACTAAAGGAATAATTCATGAGGAATATATAATAACTCTGAGCTGAATTACACCTAACTATTCAAATTCAAACTATACAATGCAACCATTGTCAGATTATAAGGAAGGATTGGCAAATACATTTGTAGTGAGAGATCTTAACATGCCTTTATAACAACTAATAGATCATGCCATTCCGATCAAAATTCCACCAATATGCTTCAAAGCGTTGGAACAAACAATCCTAAAATTTATATGGAGCAAAAAAAAAGACCCCAAATCGCTAAAGAATTGTTGAAGAAGAAAAAGCTGGGGGACATCACGTTACCTGACTTCAGGCTTTATTACAAAGCTGTGATTACCAAGACAGCATTGTACTGGCACAAAAACAGACAAATAGACCAATGGAACAGAGTAGAGAGTCCAGGCATGGACCCACAAATATATGGTCAAATCATCTTGGAAAAAGCAGGAAAAAATATACAGTGGAAAAAAGACAGTCTCTTCAATAAATGGTGCTGGGAAAATTGGACAGTTACATATAGAAGAATGAAACTAGATTATTCTCTTACACCACACACAAAGGCAAACTCAAAATGGATGAAAGAATTCAATGTAAGGCAGGAATCCATCAAAGTCCTGGAGGAGAACATAGGCAGTAATCTCTTTGACATTGGCCACATCAACTTCTTTCAAGATGTCTCCAAAGGCAAAGGAAACAAAAGCAAAAATGAACTTTGGGGCCTTCATCAAAATAAAAAGCTTCTGCACAGCAAAGGAAAAGTCAACGAAACAAAGAGGCAACCCATGGAATGGGAGAGGATATTTGCAAATGACACTACAGACACAGGGCTGGTATCCAAGATCTATAAAGAACTACTCAAACTCAACATCCAAAAAGAAGATGATCACATCAAAAAATGGGCAGGAGACATGAAGAGGCACTACTCTATAGAAGATATACAAATGACTAACAGACACATGAAAAAAATGTTCATCATCACTAGCTATCAGGGAAATTCAAATCAAAACCACACTGAGATACCACCTTACACCAGTCAGAATGGCCAAACTTAATAAGACAGGAAACAACAAGTGCTGGAGAGGCTGTGGAGAAAGGGGAACCCTCTTACACTGTTGGTGGAAATGCAAGTTGGTACAGCTGCTTTGGAAAACAGTGTGGAGATTCCTTAAAAAATTAAAGATAGAGCTTCCCTATGACCCTGCAATTGCACTACTGGGTATTTACCCCAAAGATACAGATGTAGTGAAAAGAAGGGCCATGTGTACCCCCATGTTCATAGCAGCAATGGCCACAATCACCAACTGTGGAAAGAGCCAAAGTGCCCTTCAACAGATGAATGAATAAAGAAGATGTGGTACATATATACTACGCCTCCATCAGAAAGGATGAATATCCAACTTTTGTAGCAACATGGACTGGATTGGAAGAGATTATGCTGAGTGAAATAAGCCAAGTAGAGAAAGTCAAGTATCACATGGTTTCACTTACTTGCAGTGCATGAGGGGTAATGTAGAGGACAGTAGGAGAAGGAAAGGAAATGGGAACTAGGGTAATTCGAGGAGAGAAACAAAACATGAGAGACTTTGGATTCAGAAACAAACTGAGGTCTTGGAGGGAAGGGGGTGGAGAGATGGGAGAGCCTGGTGGTGGGTACTGAGGGCACATACTCCATGGAGCACTGGGTGTGGGGCATAAACAATGAATCTTTGAACACTGAAAAAATAAAATAAATTTAAAGTAAAAAAAAGGAAATAGAGAAAAAGAAGGCAAAAAAAAAAAACCCACAACAAAACTAATAGATCAAGCAGATAAAAAAATAACATAAAAGATTTGAGCAACATGATTGGCAACCTTCACCCAATGTACATAACTAAAATCCTATACTCCAAATTAGAAAATTCAGTCTTTTCAGACATGAAATAATGGACAACTTTACTACTATTTCATTTTATTTAAATAGACTTTTTTTTTCTTTCTCCTTTTTTTTAGAAATAGAGAGAGCAGAGAGAGCATGATCAGGGTGTACGGGAGAAGGGGCAGAGGGAGACAGAGAGAGAGAATCTTAAGCAGGGTTCCACACCCAGCTTGATGTCACAACCCTGAGATCAGGATCTGAGCCAAAATCAAGAGTCATATGCTTAACTGACTGAGCCACCCAGGTGCCCCTGACTTTGTCTCTTAACTTACTACTTCATTATAGTAAGCCATAACATTCATACCCAAACCAAACAACTTTCAAGTTTGAGGTGGTAGTTATTACAATTTTATTTTCTATTTAAAATTTTTTTATGATCCTATTTTCTAATTAATTGTTATTTTTATCATAACCCAGCCACACTATCCCTGCCCCCCTCCCCCAGCATCCCTCAGTGTCTTTCCTGAGATTAAGAGTATCCTATGGTTTGGGGCACATGGGTGGCTCAGTGGGTTAAAGCCGCTGCCTTCGGCTCAAGTCATGATCTCAGGGTCCTGGGATCGAGGCCCGCATCGGGCTCTCTGCTTGGCAGGGAGCCTGCTTCCTCCTCTCTCTCTGCCTGATTCTTTGCCTACTTCTGATCTCTCTCTGTCAAATAAATAAAATATTTTTAAAAAAGAGTCTCTTATGGTTTGTTTTCATCCCAGGTCCCATCTTCTTTCATTTTTCCCCTCCCTACCCCACATGACCTTGTGCTATTCCTCTCAAATTCCTCATATCGGAGAGACCATATAATAATTGTCTTTCTCTGGTTGACATATTTCACTCAGCATAATTGCCTCCATTCCATCCACATCATTGCAAATGGAAGGATTCCATTCTTTTTGATAGCTGCCTAGTATTCCATTGTATATATGTACTGTCTCTTCTTTATCCATTCATCTGTTGATGGACATCTAGGTTCATTCCATGGTTTGGCTATTGTGGACATTGCTGCTCTAAACATTTGGGTGCACGTGTCCCTTTGGATCACTCCATTTGTAACCTTAGAGTAAATACCCAGTAGTGTGATTGCTGGGTAGTAGGGTAGCTCTATTTTTAACTTTTTGAGGACTCTCCATACTGATTTCCAGAGTGGCTGCACCAGCTTGCACTCCCATCAACAGTGGAGGAGGCTTCCCATTTCCCCACATCCTCACCAACATCTGTTGTTTCCTAACTTCTTAATTTTAGCCATTCTGACTGGTGTCAGGTGGTATCTCACTGTGGTTTTGATTTTATTTGCCTGATGCCAAAGGATGTTGAGCACTTTTTCATGTGTCTGTTGGCCATTTGGATGTCTTCTTGGAGAAATGGCCGTTCATGTCTTCTGCCCATTTCTTGATTGGGTTATTGGTTCTTTGGGTGTTGAGTTTGATAAGTTCTTTCTAGATTTTGGATACTAGCCCTTTAACTGATATATCATTTGCATATATCTTCTCCATTCTGTCTGTTGTCTTTTGATTTTGTTGACTGTTTCCTTTGCTGTGCAAAAGCTGTTGATCTTGATGAAGTCACAATAATTCCTTTTTGTCCTTGCTTCACTTGCCTTTGGCGATGTTTCTAGGAAGAAGTTGTTGCAGCTGAGGTCGAAGAGGTCGCTGCCTGTGTTCTCCTTGAGGATTTTGATGGATTCTTGTCTCACTATTGAGGTCTTTCATCCATTTTGGGTCTATTTTTGTGTGTGGTGTAAGGAAATGGTCCAGTTTGAATCTTCTGCACATGGCTGTCCAATTTTCCCAATATTATTTGTTGAAAAGACTGTCTTATTTCCATTGGACATTCTTTTCTGCTTTGTCGAAGATGAGTTGACCATAGAGTTGAGGGTCCGTTTCTGAGCTCTTTAGTCTGTTCCATTGATCTATGTGTCTGTTTTTGTGCCAGTATCATGCTGTCTCGATGATTAGAGCTTTGTAATAGAGCTTGAAGTCTGGAATTGTGATGCTGCCAACTTTGGTTTTCTTTTTCAACATGCCTCTGGCTATTTGGGTTCTTTTGGGGTTCTATATAAATTTTAGGATTATTTGCTCCATATCTTTGAAAAAAATTGATGGTATTTTGATAGGGATTGCATGAAATGTATAGATTGCTTTAGGTAGCATAGACATTTTCACAATATTTGTTCTTCCAATCCATGAACATCAAACATTTTTCCATTTCTTTGTGTCCTCCTCAATTTCTTTCATGAATACTTTATAGTTTTCTAAGTACAAATTCCTTGCCTCTTTGGTTAGGTTTATTCCCATGTATCTTATGGTTTTGGGTGCAATTATATATGGGATGGACTCCTTAATTTCTCTTTCTTCTGTCTTGCTGCTGGTGTATAGAAATGCAACTGATTCCTGTGCATTGATTTTTTTTATTCTGACACTTTACTGAATTC
Organism: Spilogale gracilis; assembly: GCA_004023965.1. NCBI lineage: Eukaryota > Metazoa > Chordata > Mammalia > Carnivora > Mephitidae > Spilogale > Spilogale gracilis. The sequence continues at coordinate 6,570 of PITA01005233.1, read as the reverse complement.
CTGTATGAGTTCTAACAGTTTTGGAGTGGGGTCTTTTGGGTTTTCCACATAAAATATCATATCATCTGCAAAGAGTGAGAATTTGACTTCTTCCTTGCCAATTTGTATACTTTTATTTCCTTTTTATCTTATTGGTAAGGCTAGGACTTCTAGTACTATGTTGAATAACAGTGGTGATAGTGGAAAGCCCTGCCGTGTTCCTGACCTTAGGGGAAAAGTGCTCAGTTTTTCCCCATTGAGAATGATATTCGCTGTGGGCTTTAATAGAGGACTTTTATGATATTGAGGTAGGTATGCTCTATCCCTACAGTGTGAAGAGTTTTGATCAAGAAAGGATGCTGTACTTTGTCAAATGCTTTTTCAGCATCTATTGAGAGGATCATATGGTTTTTGTTCTTTCTTTTATTAATGTACTGTATCACATTGATTGATTTGCAGATATTGAACCAACCTTGTAGGCCAGGAATAAATCCCACTTGGTTGTGGTGAATAATGTACTTTTAATGTACTGTCGGATCCTATTGGTTAGTATTTTGGTGAGAATTTTTGCATCCATGTTCATCAAGGATATTGGTCTGTAATTCTCCTTTTTGATGGGGTCTTTGTCCGGTTTGGGGATCAAGGCAATGCTGGCCTCATAAGATGAGTTTGGAATTTTTCCTTCCATTCTACGGCCATACCACCCTGAACGCGCCCGATCTCGTCTGGAAGTTTTCCTTCCATTTCTATTTTTTGGAATAGTTTCATGAGAAGAGGTATTAATTCTTCTTTCAATGTTTTGTAGAATTCCCCTGGGAATCTGTCTGGCCCTGGGCTCCTGTTTTTTGGGAGATTTTTGATGACTGCTTCAATCTCCTTACTGGTTATGGGTCTGTTCAGGTTTTCTACCTCTTCCTGGTTCAATTTTGGTAGTGTATAGGTCTCTAGGGATGCATCCATTTCTCCCAGATTGTCAAATTTGCTGGTGTATAGTTACTCATAATATGTTCTTATAATTGTTTATATTTCTTTGGTGTTGGTTGTGATGTCTCCCCTTTCATTCATGATATTATTAACTTGGGTCCTTTCTCTTTTCTTTTTGAAAAGTCTGGCCAGGGGTTTATCCATCTTGTTAATTCTTTCAAAGAACGAGCTTCTAGTTTTGTTGATTTGTTCTACTGTTCTTTTGGTTTCTATTTCATTGATTTCTGCTCTGATCTTTATTATTTCTCTTCTCCTGCTGAGGTTAGGCTTTCTTTGCTGTTCTCTCCCAAGGTCCTTTAGGTGTAGGGTTAGGTTGTGTACTTGAGACCTTTCATGTTTCTTGAGAAAGGCTTGTATTGCTATATACTTTCCTCTTGGGACTGCCTTTATTTTGTCCCAAGGATTTTGAACAGTTGTGTTTTCATTTTCATTTGTCCATGAATAGTTTTAATTCTTTAATTTCCTGGTTGGCCCATTCATTCTTTAGTAGAATACTCTTTAGCCTCCATATATTTGTGTTCTTTCTAACTTTTCTCTTGTGCTTGCGTTCTAGTTTCAAAGCGTTGTGGTCTGAAAATACGTGGAGAATGATCTTAATCTTTTGGTACTGATTGAGACCTGATTCGTGACCCAGAATGCGATCTATTCTGGAATGTTCCATGTGCACTAGGGAAGAATGTGTATTCTATTGCTTTGGGATGGAATGTTCTGAATATATCTATGATGTTTATCTCATCCAGTGTGTCATTTAAAGCCTTTATTTCCTTGGTGATCTTTTGCTTCGATGATCTGTCTGTGTCAATGAAGGGGGTGTTAAAGTCCCCTACTATTATGTAATTTGTTGATGTGTTTCTTTGATTTAGTTATTAATTGGTTTATATAATTGGCTGCTCCCATGTTAGGGACATAGATATTTAAAATGGTTAGATATTGTTGGACAGACTGTGTAGGTATGATATAGTGTCCTTCCTTATCTCTTATTATATTATTGGCTTAAAATCTGATTTGTCTGATAAGGATTGCCACTCCAGCTTTCTTTTGATGTCCATTCACAAGATAAATTGTTTTCCACCCCTCACTTTAAATCTGGAGGTGTCTTTGGGTCCAAAATGAGATTCTTAGAGACAGCATATCAATGGGTCTTGATTTTTTTTTCCATTCTGATAACCTATGTCTTTTGATTAAGGCATTTAGCTCATTTACATTCAGGGTAACTATTAAAATATATGAATTTAGTGCCATTGTATTGCCTGTAAGGTGACTGTTACTGTATATTGTCTCTGTTCCTTTCTGTTATGTTCCTTTAGGCTCTTTCTTTGCTTAGAGGACCCCTTTCAATACTTCCTAGAGGGCTGGTTTGGTGTTTGCAAATTCTTTTAGTTTTTGTTTTTTCTGGAAGATTTTTATCTCTCCTTCTATTTTCAATGACAATTTAGCTGGATATAGTATTCTTGGCTGCATATTTTTCTCATTTAGGGCTCTGAATATACCATGTCAGTCCTTTCTGGCCTGCCAGGTCTCTATGGATAGGTCTGCCCCCAATCTAATATGTCCACCATTGTATGTTACAGACCTCTTCTCCTGAGCTGCTTTCAGAATTTCCTTTTGTCACTGAGACTTGTAAGTTTTATTATTAGATGATGGGGTGTGAACCTATTTTCATTGTTTTTGAGGGGCGTTCTCTGTGCCTCCTGGGTTTTGATGCTCGTTCCCTTCACCAAATTTGGGAAATTCTCTGCTATAATTTATTCCAATATACCATCTGCCCCTCTTTCTCTTTCTTCTTCTTCTGGGATCCCAATTATTCTAATAATGTTTCATCTTATGTTATTACTTATCTCTCAAATTCTCCCCTTGTGGTCTAGTAGTTGTTTGTCTTTTTTTTTCTCACCTTCTTTATTTTCCATCATTTGGTCTTCTATATCACTAATTCTCTGTTCTGCCTCATTTATCTTAGCAGTAAGAGCCTCCATTTTTGATTGCGCCTCATTAATTTTTTTTTATTTTAACTTGGTTACATTTTAGTTATTTTATTTCTCTAGAAAGGGGAGTTATTTTTCCAGAAAGGGATTCTCTAGTATCTCCCATCTTTTTTTCAAGCCCAGCTAGCACCCTGGTAATTGTCATTCTGAACTCTAGTTCTGACATATTACTTTTGTCCCTATTGGTTAGGTCCCTAGCTGTTGGTACTGCCTCTTGTTTTTTTTGTTTTGTTTGTTTTGTTTTTGAGGTGAGTTTTTCCACCTTGTTATTTTATCCAGGTAAGAATAAATGAATAAGAGTACAAAATACTAAAAGGTAGTGATGACCCCAGGAAAATAAACACTAACCAAATCAGAAGAGACCAGAAACCAGGGGGAGAAGAAAAGAAAAAGAAAGATAATCTATATCTATATCTGTATTGATCTATATCTTTCTGTTTCTCTATATATGCTTAGACTGGTGAATAGAACAGAGCCACACACTTGATTTTGGGTGTATTTGGTCTGTTAGAAGAAACTGTATCCCAAAATTTTAAATAAAGAAGAACTTATATGTGTACAAAAATAAGGGTATACATGATGAAGGGATGGAATATTATTGTAAAGATGAAAATTAAAAAAAGATTCTAAAAAGGAATTGATAAGAAGTTGTTTGAAAAAAGAAAAAAGATAAAAAGAGGAAGGAATGTGATGAGACTGGAGACTAGAACAAAGCCATGCGTTAGACTTAGGGTATTTTTATCTATTAGAAGAAACTGTATCCCAAAATCTTAAAGAAAGAAAAACCTGTATGTACACTAAAAATACGCTTAACTACAATGAAGGGATAGAATATGACTAAAATAATTAAAATCAAAAAAGATTTTTTAAAAAAAGTTATTGATAAGATAAAAGTTTTAAAAACATTAAAACAGGAAAGAGAAAAAAATTTTAAAAAACAGTATAAGAAAAAAATTAAATTAAAAAATTACTTTGAAAGACTAAAGAATCATTGGGAAAAAACCATGAAGCCTACGTTGTGCGTTCCCCTACCTCTGGAGTTCCAGAGTTCTCATTGATCAGTGAACTTGGTCTTGGCTGGCAGATCTCACTGATCTTCTGGGTGAGTAGACTGATGTAGTGATTCTCAAATGCCTTTGCCCAAGGTGGAACTGCTCGGCCCTTGCCAGGGGCCAGGCTACGCAATCTGCACAGGTTCACTCTAGGGAGCATTTGTTTCCTGATGCTTTCCGTACAGCATTGGATGATGGAAATGAAGATGGTGGCTCCCAGTCTCCAGCCCAGAGGAGCCAAGAGCCCTGGGTCCCACTCCTCAGTGTGCCCCCAGAGAAAAGCAGTCAGTCACACCTGTCACCCTGGTCTCCAGCTGCACTCCGAGGTCACCCAGCCTGTGACCGAGTGTTTCCATCTCTGGCACTCGGCCCCGTTTGGAGCCTCCAAACCCAGCAGATTCCCACAGCGCTCTCCTGCACCACTCCCCCCAAGAGAGGAAGGTGAATCTCCCTAGATCTGCCACTTGTGGGGTCCCTGCTCAAAGAGCAGTGGCCTGACTGTGCTTTTGATCATGGTTTAAGGTAATGGTAACCCCAAGCTGAGAGCCCCCTCCTCGGCTCTGTGTCTGCAGCCGGCTTCCCTGCTCCAATACCAGGGGGCTCTACCATGCTCAGGCACCCCAGGTCCTTCTGTGATCCCATGGGTCCTGAGACCACACTGTCCCCATGAGGGCTCCACCCCCCCTGCTTAGCCTCTGGGGTGACATCCCTCAGTGGAGCAGATTTATAAGGGTTCCAATTTTGTGGCCCACTGCTCTACTGCTGCCCAGAGCCGGCCCCTCCCCTTGTGGTCTCTCCTCCCAAATGTCCCCTCTGATTCTCTTCTCTGCACATCCTATCTTCCAGAAAGTGGTCGCTTTTCTGTTCCTAGAATTGGTGCTCTTCTTCTCTTCAATCTCCTGTTGAGTCTGTAGGTGTTCTGACTGGTTTGATAACCATCTAGCTGAACTCCTGGGACCCAATGATATCTAGGTCTCCTACTCCTCTGCCATTTTGCTTCTTCCTGCAGTTGTTACATTTTTAAAGATACATTTCATTAAGTACATAAGTAGTTCACATTATTTATTTATTATTATTATTTTTAGAAGATTTTATTTATTTGAGAGGGAGAGAGAAAGCACAGAAGGGGGAGGGTCAAAGGGAGAAGCAGACTCGCCACTGAGCAGGGATTCTCCATGTGGGACTCTGGGATCTTGACTTGAGCCGAAAGCAAATGATTAACTGACTGAGCCACCCAGGCACCCAGTAGTACACATTTTTTAAAAGCCCATGTAACCCCACAATATCCTTGTGCACTGCTAGTGAAGTATGGCAGACACAAAGAATGCTAAAATTCATGAAGTAAGAGTCTAACTCAAGTTATTAAAGAGGAGCTGGATAATCTCATAGAAATAGAAAAAAAATAATGACTAAAATAAACGAAATAAAAACTAATGTAGGAAGCAACTAAAACTGATTCTTAGAAAAAAATAACAAAACCACCAATTCTTAGACAATATTGATCAAATAGTAGAATACACAAAGACAAAATAATAAAAATTAAAATGGAGAAGGAATTACATTTAGGAAGCAGATTTTAAAATCATGACCTAACTATAATGAACGTTGTACCAATATATTTGGAAACCTAGACAAAATATGGCTTATCAAAGCTGAGTGGATAGAAAAGTAAGTAACAAGAATAGGTTTAAAGTCATTAAGGAAATTGTATCAGTAATTTCAAAGCTATGTGCAATGCAGATAAAGAGAACAATGCAGAACGATGGTTTTACATTGATTTCCATCGAATCCTCAAGGAAGAAGCACTCCTTATTTCACATAAATTGCAACAGGGAATAAAGAGGGAAAACTGTGTGAGTTTAATATGAAATTCAGGTAAATTGGAAGACAGCCAAATTCTGGGCCAATCTCACTTACAATAGACAGAAGAAGCCTAACCAATGTATTCACAAACCAAGTCCATCAAGACATTAAAAAATACATTGTGATTTAGTCAAATTTGCCAACTTAGTTAAAAAAATTAAGAACAGTTAATTTAAAATATTGTTAATGTAACTGACCATATTAGTAAAAATGAGGAATAATCTGCTATCATCTCATATACCTAGAAATAGTATCTCAAAAATTCGACACTCTTTCTTGATTAAAAAAACAGTTAGCAAAAATAAGAACTGAGTGGAATTTCTTTAACCTGATAAAGAATGTCCACTGAAAACCCACAGCAAAATCTTATTTAATGTTACAATCTAAGAAGCCTTGCCTTAAAAGTCATAGGCAAGATAGGATGACTGTATTAGCACTTGTCTTCAAAATGGTACTTATAAGAAAGAGAAATAAAAAGAATAATGATAGGAAAGGAAGAAAAAGTCTGTCATAACAGATGAAATAATTGTCAAATAGAATATAAAAATAACCTGTAGGGACGCCTGGGTGGCTCAGTTGGTTAAGCAACTGCCTTCGGCTCAGGTCATGATCCCGGAGACCCGGGATCGAGTCCCGCATCGGGCTGCCTGCTCAGTGGGAAGCCTGCTTCTCCCTCTCTCACTCCCCCTGCTTGTGCTCCCTCTCTCACT